>JBCJKH010057935.1:13431-40022 GCA_039877255.1 Loriculus beryllinus
TGCCTCACCACCCTCACAGTAAAGAATTTCTTCCTTATATCCAATCTAAACCTCCTCTGTTTAAGTTTTAACCCATTACTCCTTGTCCTGTCCTACAGTCCGTAATGAAGAGATTGCATCTGCCTTTGCAACATAAATCAGTTATGGGTAAGCCTGAACCTGGTCTGCATGTTACCATGGAAAAATTGTATGTGAAACTGAAGGGTAGGAATTAGTACAAAGCAACAGCAGTATTGATACATTAGCAGTAGTGGTAGCATAGTGTGAAGTACAGTAGTGGTAGTATTACTATAGACTGGTTTTGAACATGTCCTGTAACACTTCCAGAGGGAAAAATATGCAGAGCTACAGGAAAAAAGGAGCATCCAGTTACATCTTTGAATGCATTCAGCAGTCAGGAACACCCATAAAACAATGGGACATGGAGGTGAAACAGTCCATCACATCTTAAGTCATCGTGCTGCCTATTACCTTTAAATTGAGTGTATCATAGTGGTATTTCATCTGTAGACTTAACAGATGGGGTTTTTTCCAGGAAGTTTAAAGAAGGGTCTGTACTCAAAGAGAACAGTTAAAAACCTATTAGTCTCAGTGTGTAACTTTAACTGGAATACTATATTGGCATTACATTCTTCCATCAGAATGGTAGTGTCTGGCAATACATTGTAGATTAAACTTTGTCCTGCTGACTTTGCTTTCAAACTGGTCCCGCAACTCCACTATTCAAGGGTCAGAGTTTATTTGATCTAGATACAGCATTCTTAGTGGGAAGAAAAATCTAAGCAGATGGGTATTTTTTCTTAGAAGCAGATAAGAGAAGAGGAGAATCATCAGCAACTGCTTTAGTCCAGGCCTTTGGCTTAATGCAAATTCCACTTTAGATAGTGTTACATGAGAAGTTTCTAGGCAAGCCAGCATTTGGTTTCAGTTCTTTCCAAGCATACAGATACATACAGAATATATAATTGTAAAAAGTATACATACAAATGTGCAGTTATGGGGAAAAATGTGCCGTTTGGGGGAAAAAATTGAGGTCATCAGAATTATTGTGCAAGGTGAGCTTTTGCACACCTGATAGCTGATTAAGAATTTATAAGAATGCCAGAGTATCTACGTACTGCCACGTCTTAGAATTCTGTACTGTTTTGAAGAAGGATTAGTTGTACCAACCATCTCACCTGTAAGCATTCTTTCAGCGAGTGTTAGATTCTGTGTAAGATGAGAGGGAACTGGATCTTTCAGATAGCCAGATTCCGATGGCTACGCTGTTACCACAGCAGTAGTAAATTAAAAAGAGAGAACAGCTCAAATTCTAATTTGTCAAAAATGAATTTTCTATATTCCTGCGCTCTTAAGAAAAACCAGCAGGAAAAACAAAGAATGGGCAGAAAATAAGATACTTTCAGTGAAACTGAAGCACTATCCTGAAGAGCAAAAGGTTCTCCTTGCCATCACGTTACAAACAGGGAGTGTTGACTTACCTTCCAGGAAAGGCCTTGCCTGACACAGATAGTATCATCTGTCTAGCAGTAGTCTATAGCAGAGGCCCAGGAAAATCGTAAGAAAGGGACAATTTGTCCTGATTATTTTTTTCCAGAATGACTTCCCAGCCTCCAGCAGCTTGTGTTTAAGACAGTGGCTGTAATTTAACCTGAGCTTTTTTCATGTTGTTATCCAGTACCTTTTTAAGGCTGTGTAAATTTACAGTATCACCAGAAAAGAATACCCACATCTTACTAATTTACTTAATTGTGTGACCTCTAGCTGTCTGCACTTGTTTTGAATGTGTCTCCTGTTAACTTTAGTTGATAATTACTACTTTTACACAGGAAGAGATAGTGAACAATCTTTCCTTGTTAACCTTTTCTATGCCATCCAGTCATTTCTTTTCCAGGCTGAAGAATTCTGTTATATTTAACTGTTCACTGTAAGGAAGCTTTTCATGTCATTGCTCATCTTTACTGCCCTTCTCAAGGCCTTTTCCAGTTCTGCTCTGTCCCCTGTAAGATCGAAAACCCAGAACTGGATTTGGTGTCTAACTTGAGAGTGCATAATGATTTATAAAGAGGGCTATCCAGAAAGCATTGGCAAGAATAGGCATCAGTGAAATGCAAATATAGAAAAACTCAGCAGATTAAACTCTGGGTCAGGTAGGCTGCCATTTATAGACATTATAGACTAGCATTTCCAAGATACATGGTTACTGACTGAAGATCACTTGATCATTTCCACATACTGATTATTAATACTGATTATTAAACAGGACTTTGGGGTTGGTTTTACCCTTTTTTTCTAACCTATCAGTTTAATTCTCTCCAAAGGGAGGGAAGGGGAGCAGAGCCCAGAGATGAGGTGATTCCCCTAACACACAAGTGCAGGCAAAACGTAGCTGCCCTGCACTGTATTCATTCAGTCAGTCAGTCGGTCATTCCCAGAACCTTTGTAACTGGTTCCGTGTCATTTGTACCCCATATATACTCTCAGACTAAATTTTTGCCTGAAGTAGTAACTGACAGGAGGAGAGCACATGAAATACTGGAAATTCAGGCCTTAGTTATTGTCAGTTCTTCATAAACCACTATAGAGGATTTTAAATATTGTTGATTTCTATTGCCACAGTTGTTGCAGTTCTTCCTGAGTTTTGTAATGTGTAACAATACCTCTGTGTTTGAAAAGTATCTTTGATTAATGTATAAGTCCATCAAAACCTCTTGCCCTTATTCTGCTCCCTGAACATATATACCAAGTCAGCAGTGTGTTTAGCTTGCCTTCATGCCTGCTTTCTTGTAAGATTCAAAACGCCTGTTGATATACCACCCAGAGGAAACCTCTGCTTTTAGAATGGCTTTGTAAGCACAAGAGTAAGGTACATAAGGGCCAGTGATGCTGCAGTATCTTTTACTTTCTCATCTGAACAATCAGTTCCATATAGAATTTTGCAAGTCACAGCTTCCTGCATGTTTCAAATTGAACATCATAGTTATTGGTGTATTAAACATAGCAAGAATAAATACTCAAGTTATCTGTTCGTTATACATTTTAGGGCGTGTGTTATCACTGGTAACATCATGTGTTCAATACAGCCATAAATGATCAGACTATAGAAGAACACAGGTTCTCTCTTGTGTTGTAAAGAAAGATTTATCTCTGATCAGATCTAACATCAAATAAAGTTTCTAATTATGTCTTGTGATACAGCATTTCCTTCCTCTATTTTGTTTTGAGCATGCACCTGTTTTTCTGTCTCTTCAATATATGATAGTTGAGTAGACTAAATAAATTCTCAGCTACAGTGGTACTGCTACTCCTTAAAATGGATCAGGTTAAGATCCTCACATTCTTAGCATATGCCTTCTCTGGATTCATTACAGTTTCATTAATTCAGTCTTTAATACATTCTTTGCAGTTTCCCATAGCAAGTGCTGTTCAAGCTCTTTTATGTTTAAACAATCTCTTACATTCCTCATGAGTCATCTCCATAATGCACACACATCTTCATAAACAAACGTTTGTGTATTGCATCATACCAGCTGTAAATATGGCTAGCACAATGCCAGATCTGTACTGGAAAAATAAGTGGTATCCAGCATTCCCACAAGGCAGACTTCTAAACTTCTATTTACTCCAGTTTCCTCAACCTGCACATTAATGTTCTTTTCCTTGTAATGGTCACAAATAGAAAAAGTAATTCCCAGAGCCAGGATGCTGATCATTAACTCGGTTTACTATGGCATGAATAAAAACCATGTTTGAATTAGACTGTGTTGGTTCCTTTCTCCTGCTTAGTTTTGGTACTTGAGTGCTAAGGTTCAGTTAGCTTTCCCTATCTTGTGGAGGTTATATCAAGCAGTCTGGTTTGGAAAATATGGACTAAGTAGACTTACTACAAAAGCAAAATTAGAAAACAAATACATGAAGTTTAAAAACATGAAGTTTAAAAACATGAAGTTTAAAAACATGAAGTTTAAAAATTGATCCCTGCAATAAAAAGAAGCATTGCTCAAGTAAAATTGGGCAATATGCTATAGAAATGACTATGTGTTCAAAGTTGTTCAGTTGTCAGAGGCTCACTAAACAAGAATAAAAAGTAGTAAGCTCATGAAAAGCCACTAGCTAACGTTTACTCATGAATACTGTAGACAGGATTCAATCACCTCTAATTTTTGTAGCAAATATTCCAATGAATGATCTTTGAAGCTGATGGCAGTTTAGTTGAAGTATTCAACTTATTACTTGAAACAACAAAAGTTTAGCTTACTTGCTTACGTAACTTACTTGTGCTGTGTTAATTTCTTTCCACAAATAGGTGCAACATAGGGCAGAGGTGTGTAAGGACCAGCAGAACCAGTTTTTATTTGCTTCAGACTAAAACTTCCAGTGCCTCACTCTTTGAGAGCATCCTGAATCTCTGCAAACCAAGTTCACCCAACACAGCACCATATAAAGTTGAACATTTTCCTAGTTTTATATCAATAACAACTCATCTAACGTTTTAAGTATTGTTCTATATCCCCTCCCCTCTTTTCTCCATAGAATATTCTGCAGTTGAGATATGGCCTTCAGCCAAAGAGAGAAGGTTAAAATAGAACCTATCTATCTGCTGCAATAGCTATACATCTTTAGTTCATGGTTCTTAAAATACAGTTAAATGACCTTTGGTATCATGAGAGTAGAAATGCCAGCTGGACTTGGTTTCTCTCTCTTTCAACAAAGAAGTTATTTTAATTCATCTCTTACCAAAAGTTAAACACTCTAAACAAAATGCTCAACTGACTCCATCAGCAGTAACAGAACATGGTCAGTAGTAGCAATTGTCATTAAAGTGTTTGACACACAGGGTTCTTAAGAGCTGCAAAGACGGCCTTCCTTGTTTTGTAAATGAGGAGTTCCATATACTGTGTTTTCATTTAAAGTGAAAGTAATTATACTCGTTGAAAAACAGGAAGATATTTTTCTAAGAATTAGGTGTTGGCTGTATTCATGTTTACAGAAATGTTGCTGACGTCATTTTCTGGCTCTTTCACCAACACTGTAATCATTCATTTAAAAGGCTTTCTAATTAGGCTGGTATCCCAAAAATTAGTGTGTAAAAGTTGGACTTAATTTCTGCAACTCTTTTCTTCAACCTTAAATTAGATGTAGATTTCTTAAAAAAAGAAAAACAACAAAACCACGCTTTTTTTTTTTTTTTGTTATTTCCCCAACTTTCATAAAAAGCAAGCTCATTTCCTTTAAATTCCTGATATCACTGGCATTTCTTTTCTCACCGAATCACACCATAGAAGGACCCGAATATTAACAGGCCAGCTCCACCATCCACCACATCCCAGTCTCACCCGGGAGGTTCACAAGACTCGTTTATAGCAGTACCACTATCACCGTTGATATATATATAAAATCACAAAGGCAGGTACTCTGGAAATTGGACGTATCAAGTGATGTCTTTACCTGAACTCCATGATTCATCTTGCAGGCATATTTTACTTCATTGTTCATAAGATTTTTTAAAATTGGAAATCCAACACTGGCGTAAGCTACACTTTTTGTAATGCAAGTGATTCATATTTATCCAAGATCATGTATTATACATATCTTTCTCTAACATTATTATGGAGATACTATTAGCCAAAAGCATGCTAACTATATTAAAATATTATAAAAGGTAGCATTCTCTATATGTTACCTATTACAACAGTAGACACATGCTGTAACAGGTAGATTAATAGGAGCTATAAATCCTGGCAAATACCAATACCAGATATGTTCACTTTACTATATATAGTCTTTGCAGGAATTATGTCATTTTTTGAACACACTTTTCAAATGTGTGCTAACACTTCAGAATACAGCAGACCTATGCATGTACATTTGAGGGGATCTTATTCAATTCGAAGAGGATAAGTGTTGATGAAATGTGCATGTTTTCTGTCAGCAGAAGTAGTTGTTTCATTGGGTCAAAGCAGGGATTCTGATAGAGTGCATACTGGCCTACAGTTGGAATGTGGACACAAAAGATGGATTTACTAAATAGTAAAAGTTTATTGATTTTTTAATGTAGAAAAACCGCACAGAAATTTGTATCACCGATGAATTCCTGGTGTCCTGTAATGGGGTTGGGAGGGGTGGGGTGTAGGTCGAGGGTTTTTGTACATGCTACACTTCTAACCTGCCCTTGCTTCAGTTTTTACGATTGCATGGGTCAGATTCATGACCACATATGAATTGGCCTGAACTAGTGATCATAAACCTAAGGTTGAACATGACTGACAGGGTAGTATACGGAAGCTCGTGCTGTTGCTATAGTAAGAGTTAACTTCATGTGACACTTCCAAGTGTAAATATGATTAGACAATACTTCCTTCATACTCTGACAGCAAAAAAAGAGATTCCTTTTACATGCGTCTTGTGTGGTACCTAGTTACTGTCTTTGATAAGGCAAATGACAAACTTCTGAAAGCATGTTGTGGCACCTTGTCTCTCAAAAATCCTGACAAACAAGCTTCCTGGATTTCCTGTTTCGGTATCACATAGGTAATTACAGTCAAAGCAAAGGTTAGTAAAGTAATTACTTTGCTGCTTCTACATAAATAAGCTTCTGCTCCCTCTTACATGTTCATGAGACCATGTCAAGCTGCTGTAAGACATTTGTGGCGCACTGCGACAGGGCATCCTAAAACACTTGGAAAGATCTTTTAAGAGGGTAAAAAAAGTAATTAAGCAGTAAACTTCTGCTTTGAAAAACAAGCGTATTCCTCTGTTAGAGCAGCCCCAACTCGCCCGCTGCGTCCACGAAGGCTGTTCATTCAGCGCAGGTCAAATGTTCTGTTGTTGGTACAGCAGCTGATGGGCTGTAAGCCCGGCAGTCTGTACTGCTGAGCACAACAAACTGCTGTGCACTGCTGATGTGCGTCACAGGACCCTGGGGTTTTGCACGGGGATTAGTCAGGCTGTATTTGGAAACGCCCTCAACTGCACCCTGTGCTGCTATATTAGTGCTTCTCAAGCAAGAGGAATTTTCTTTTGCTTCTGGCAGCTGCTCCTGCAAAACCCTCTGGTAAGTGTGCACAGCTTCTGTCAGCGCCACTGCCTTCTGCCTGCGTTTTTAAGCCAAGGTTATGAGCTGCAGCATTATTCAGAGTTGTTTATTGTAACAAGCTCTATTTTTTACATAAAAATTTGATACCAAAGAATTGGCAACAGCACTGAAGGAGTAAATATATTTACCAGTTTGTATTAAGTAGATGAATTCAACTCTGCTTTTAAATACGTATTAGAGCAGCCATGTAAGTGTGGGCATTTTCAGAGGGACGTAGCTCTGTACCATGCGTGTCTGCGTTTGTTTCTATACAACAGGAATAGCAAAGATCACATAATATAGCAGACCAATTCTTAAAAGGATTTGGTTGGTTTTTGTTGGCAGCCTGCATGCAAGCCCTGCGTCTCTGGACTCTGCTTGCCACCTATGCTGTTGCAGTAGGACAAAATCAAGGACAGAAGAATCAGGAGTGCCCTAAGCTCAACGCACAGGTATTCTCCTTTAAAAGCACAAGAGGAAATGCTGTTATGTTTTCTGTGAAAGCTCTCTCTCCAGATTTTTCTATATGTTTTAGTTTGGGGAAAAAAACAGTATCCAAATCCAGCACATTAAGTGTAAAAGGATGTAAATAATGAAACAAAACAGGAAAAAAACCCATCTTTAGTACACATCCTATTCCATTTCTTAAAATAGCTTAGGTAGTGAAGCCACTTCCAGTTATTTCATAGAACCTGTGCTGGGTATCTAGTTTTGCAGCATGTCATCAAGCAACTGTGAAGATGCTCAGTTTTCTGTGTTTTTCATTTCCAAAATAACATTTGCCTGTTTACTTTTCAGATAAGTAGTCCTAAGGCTATTTCTTGGCAAAACTACCAAAAGAGTGATTTGTAACACTAGTTACTAAGGATTTCTTAGTACCGTATTTGAGTTTACATCATATGAGTAGAAAACTTACTATGTTTTTGTAATTACAAATAAATATTTATCTGTCCTGAGCTCAGGTTATGCTAGCAGCTTGCACGATCACTAGTGCAGGTCTCCTGACTAGCAGCACCTAATGGTGTGTCTGATGCAACCATGCTGACATCCAGTAGCTTTTAATGTTCCTGTCTCAAAGATAAGCCTACTCACAGCTGGGGCTGCAAAGAGAAACCTTTATTGCACTCATGGACCACAATCCAAATTGTCTGAATTCAAAGCCAATCTTGCTTTATACATATAAGAGCACTTGTAGCTATATATGAGCACATAGAGATGGAGGAAAAGATACGCACCCACTCCCACCCATTCTGTGGTTTTGTTACAGCTTCCCTGCTTCTTGCAGCTCATACGTTGCAAATAGCAGAAGTTACATGAAAAAGCTTGCATGCTTTTCAAAAGCTTTTTGGTAAGCTTTGTTTTGTGAAGTAGATGAAAGCAATGCTCTGTAGTAATAGCAAAAAGAAAAAGGGAGTGGAAAGTAAGATGTCAATTGAGGAATGTGCCCCTTTTCTTACGATTTCACCAAACTCTTACTTTCTGACACCAAGAGCACTGAAACCAACTTTCTGTAGCTTGCCAAGGTATCAAATTTCAGAGCTATCACTGATGCCATGCCCTGCCCTTTTTGGTACATGTCCATAAGTAAGTATATGTGATAGCTAGTCTCAGACCTCAGAATCAGGCACCTGCAGTTCCCAAAGTAAATGCTGTTTATTCTTGGTTTGTACTCTTTTACTTGGAAGCTGTCACCATAGACTAGAAATAGGATTCAATTACTTGTAAATTCTATCAATTTAATCACTTTGATTTGCAATTTCATTGTTTGGAAATAACATTAATAGTCCCCTCTCCCTGCCAGCCCACCCTTGTGTGTCCTCTGTGTCAAAAGATAATAATTTTGAAACATAGTCTAGTCTATGCGGTTTACCAGGAAAGGAGGAAAAAAGAAACCATGTGATAATTGAGATTTACTTATTCAGCCACAATGCAGGGTGTTTTCTTAGGAGTGATTTTGGGGATCATACTGATCTTTTTAAAATAAAACCCAACTTTGTCAAGTAATGTAAGCCTACAGGTATCAGTATAAAAATACTTGCCCCACTTTTTTAATGTCCTTGGTTAAAGCCTTACTTAGAGTTTTGATGATAACGTCTTACATTTGTAGTTATTACTAGTACTACTTCAGGCTGTGTATCAAGATTTGATTACGAAATGAGCCATATCTCCATGTAGTTAGAGATAGCAAGTCATTCATCAGCTCATCCTCCCAACTTAAAACTACGGTTAGTGAAAACAACAGAAGGTCTCACAATCATCCTTTATAGGAAATTTCCTTTTTCATTGAACTTCTTTGTTTGTTATTTTAAATCATAGGGACTTAACGTTGGTTTACTGGATAGGGGAAGGAAGTAACTGCTCTATCTCCAGCACTTGGTAGATTCAAAAGTTCAGTGTAATCTTAACTCTAGAATATGACACTCCACCTGGTGCACACAATCAGTTACTAATTCCCTAGGATACCCAATTGGAAATGCTTGCTACGGCAGCTGTGACTTCACTTGGATACCTACCTTTCATTTTAGTGATCATCACCAACTCTTTTTTATAATTGAACTGATGGAGCATGCACTTAGATATAATCTGTCTCAAATACTAAGAAAACAGCACCCAGATAGAACACAAAAGCAGCTTTGTTTCCACTCATAGAATGCTTTAGGTTGGAAGAAGCCTAGTTCCATTCTTGCTATCCAGTTGTACATAGGAAATTATTTCAAAAGTAGAATTCAACAGGGTCCTTACAGTAAATATTTCTCTTTATTTAACCCAGATGAATGTCTCAGGTACTAAATAGAGTTGTTAATTTCCAGAACTATCCTTGTTGTAAATGACCCATTCTGTGGTTTGTAGGACTGGGGGATTTCCAAACCTGCGTGAATCCATTACGGTTCATTCATCAAGGTATGACTCTAACATCATTAGCTACAAAAGAATTTCCTACATCCTTATTCCAATTACGTGCTATCACAAACAAGCAGATCTTTGGTTTTCTTTTCATAAATTCAGTTAAGCTCAACCTTTAAAATAACCTTGTTCAGTTTTGTCCTCCTTGCTTCTCTTTGAAAGCTCCTTAAAAATGTCAGAGACTGGAAACTTAAATGTAGTTCTGGCCAGCATAGAAGCCAACTACAAATTACCTTTGGGAGTTGTCATCTTAACATGTTTTAAAAGCAATACTGGTCCCTGAGCTAGTTCAGTAACATATAAATGTCTTTAATAAGAAAGCAAAACTCTTCTCACGCTTATAAAATGACAGAATAGATAGGGAAACTTAAATAAGGATGTACTTTCAAAACAACAAAATGTGAAATTCCTTTTCCTATGGTTATGTAGTTTTAGTTCTCAATATAGAAGTTCTTTGCTCTGAAGAGCTTTCTTGCCTTTGTTAGGTGCTGTGGAGATTTTTGTTCAACTGTTTCTCCATATGTGTTCTTCCCCAGCATCAGAATTTGGGGCCTTTTGTGTATACTGAGTTGACTCTTAGGGCTTTCTTAACCAATTAATAGAAACACAAATTTTAGCAAATTGACTGAAATGTTCTTATTTACATTCTTTCATTCTTTGTTCTTTCATCTGTTTATTAGTTCTTTCCAACCTGAATCTGCTTGTCTCTTCCGACTCTTGACAAATGGTAAATATGCAAGAAAAAGACAAGAGCTAGGCTGGGAGCCTGCTACTGAAGGAGCCAATTTGCCAGAAAACTGGTGACCACTTAATTGACAGTTTCATTTACTTCTAATGATAAAGCCTAAATAAAAGAATTAGTTAATGTGCAGTTGCAGATACTAATACAAAGAACTAGTAACGGGGACAGTGGCTATTTACACTAACCATATTTGTCTGAGGCTTTATCGGATGCCATACCTATAATGAAAATGTGGTTTTGCCTGTGAAAGTGCCTGTGAGACTAAAATTGCCTCAGTTATACTTGCAGCAGAAGACTCTTGTTTTTCACCCTGAAAATAAAATCCTCTTCAACTGACTTCAATTCTTACGTAAAAATGAAAGATGTATTAGAAATAAATGTATCTTAAAAGCTGATCTTGAGTAGGAGTATCAGTTTACAACAGAGCAGGAAGCTTTCATCAGACTTACAATCTTAAGTAATGTCGTCTTTAACACCACCTACTAAAGTGTTTACGAAGGAGGTTTTTCATCAGGTTCAGAAACTTACAAAAGGCATGGCTGAAATCAAACAGGAGCAAACAATCCAACTTTCCTCATACTGCCTCTCCCTCGATCTCTCCATCTCCCTCAACATCTGTTTAAATCAATTGTATTAGGAAGTCTGTTGCTTAGAATCTTAAGTAAACCAGGTAATGTTTGAACTACTTCTTAGAAAAACATGCATTTAGATTCCATTTTATTTTTTGCATGCCAAGTCTAAAAATACACGTTATCATTTGCCTCTTGAAAGTCAAGCAAATTAGATGAGCCAATTTACAGTGAAAATGTTACAAAACAGAGTCAAATTGCTTCATATTCCATTACAGAGACAAAATGGTGTATACTCACCAAACCAGTGGTAAGGTTACTTTTGTTTACCAGCACTGTATGACATACAAAAGAAATACCATGAAACATCTGTGAAGAGTTGTTAATATTTCACTTTGTGAAGCTACATGTGTTGATAATTGTGAATAAATATCTAAAAATGCTTTGTAACTGTGTTTCTCAATAGATCAGGGAATTTTTTCATGGATATTTTCCAGGGATTTTATTTTTTATTAATACTCAATAACTTTCTCAGTGACTCTCAGCTGGGATGTAGCTGATTTATTTATTTCTGAGATTTATAAAGCAAAAAAAGTAGTAAATACCTTGTCAAGACTTAAGAATTTTTGGCAAGGTATTCTGGTATAGGTATTTTGGATGGGCGGAAAACCTTGGAAATAATCAGAGACTCAAGATTAAGTTTTTAGAAGGATTTTTATTTCCTGTTTTCATTAGTGTCTTCAAGGGTATCAAGCAGAAAGTAGCAACAAGACTACTGGGGATTAGAATTACTTGTTATATGGAAAAATCGGAGCTGATGTGGATGAAAAGGTACAATCCAGCAAAACTAAATGTAAAATAGAGCACTTTGTGTAACTACCTGTTTCTGCCTAGGAGTAATTTTGAAGAATATGTGGCCATTTGAATTCAACTGCATTTGAATTCAACTGCATTTGAATAATTATCACTCTGTTCATGCTAACAAAGTAAACATATTCAAATGTGAATGCAAACTTACTACCTGAAGACACGGTCTAAAATAGCTCTTCACATCAGGCCTTTTCAGAGTGCAGCAGAAAGGTTGTGCCCATAGTTATGGATGTTGTGTTTTGAGAATGGTTCAAATGGATGGGCTGAGACAACATCAAGAGGTTAAGAAAACTGTGCTCTGCAAAAGAAGATTGAAGGAACTGGGGTTCTTTAGTGCAGGAAGAAGGGAGCAACTATCCAGCAAGCATCTGTGAAAGAGAATACTTTCCTCCAAGTTTAATGGCCTAAAATCACAGTATGGAAGGGTAAACAGAGATTAAGCAAACTTTTCTGAACATAGTTGAGCACTAGAATAGATGGTTGAGAAAAGTGAGGAACATGTGAGTAGTTTGGGTTAGACAAGTATCTGCTGAGAACTATGTAGCTGTAATAGTTTGCTTCTACCTGAGGGCAGAGTGGACTAGAGTCAGTATTTAAAGGTACCTCCAACTCCTCCTTTTCCCTGACACACAAGTATCTTTTCCATTATATAAACAAGTGTTTGCAAGACTTCAGAACATCATCTTTTTCTTAAATTATAACCTAATTGAAATTTGACTGCAAGGCAGTTGTTAAAGGCTTAGTAGTATTGAAAGCAGGACGAAAGAGTGTTGTGTGACTTAACAATTGGTGATATGAGAACTCTGGTTCCAGGAGTGTGTCTGGAAACAGAAGCTGCCTCTTTCACTGCAGACAAGATGATGTGCTAGGTATGAGACAGGGAAAGCTCAACATTCAGGATGAGAGAAATTAAATTGCTAGCACTTCATCATCTCTGAAGTTATAGATACAGAAAATAAACTGTACTAATCAGAAATGCCCTTGTAGACAGATTGCAAATGTCTGATGTCTCTGTGGTAGGAAGAGTCCATACATGATTATAAAGGCAGGAAATACAGGGTAAATTGGGAAACTTCTGTCAGTAAGTAATTCTTTCACCATTTCTGCAAGGTTGAAGATAAACTTTTAGAGTGAGTATAGGCTTGGGGCAGGGGGAGGGTGTTGTTTAGGGAGGAGCAGGAGCTTTGTGGTTTTTTCCTTTATTTTCTAGTGCACATTTCTCATAGTATTTGAGAAATACTCTTCAAAGGGATTATGGAAAATGACCGGTGGACCAGCTCAGGAGCAGGGATTACTATTCAGCCTTGTTGTACTGGAACACATGGTTAACACATGCAGCATTCCCAACAATAACAAGCAGTGTCTAAAGTCAGCCTGTGTTCTTTATCTATGTTGAAACTTTAAGGGCATATTAACTGCACAAAGAGCTGGTTTTAAAGTTCACCATCTCCAGCTGACATACTTGACCCACAGGGTGATCCCATACATTTTGTTTCTATATATATCCCTTATTTCCTACAAATACAGTTACATTTTTCTGCGAATGTCAGCTTATTGAATAATTGATGTTAGGAAAGGAAATTAAAACAGATGTTGAAAGCAAACAAGTGTATGCAGTCATCAGTTAATACATCTAGTGTTTTCTGTTTCTTCTTGCTCTTGTCTTCCTGTCCCATGCATGTCACATAAAACTGTTAATAAATGCAGAGCTTCCAAGCTGGTAGATAGTAGGTGTTTGCCTAGCAAGTTTTCCCCTGTAAAGTGGATTTCTGTCTTTGTTCTTATTCTTCATAGATGCCAGAGTTTCAGAAGAAGACCGTCCATATTAAGGACCCAGGGAGAGTAGAGGAGATTATCTGTGGCCTCATCAAAGGTGGAGCTGCCAAACTTCAGGTAAAGATAGTAGAAGGTGTAACCATTTCAGAATGAAAGCAATCATGCAATTGGTGCCCTATGCCAGAAAGTTTGAAGAATATAAATATATACATATATATAATCTGTCTAAAAAACCAGAAGTCAGCCTTCAAGAGATCTCCCAAATTTAAACCTTAACTCTTCTTTGTTGCTGTTGTTGATTCAAGTGTAATTCAGCCAGACACTAGTTAAGTAAATGAGATAAACGTGTAATTTCAGGAGATATTTTAACCAAAGGAATTAGAAAAACAGTTGTGTTAGAAAGAAGAAGTTACTCTCATGGGCTATGCCAGTTTGCATTACAGCAGTTCAGTAGAACAGGGACATTTCTGTGCCACGTGCTACTGAGCTGCAGGTATTGTTGATCGTTCAGAATTTCTAGCCATTCTTTATTTTGTCCCTCCACGTTGTAAGACAGTTTTGCTTTTTCTTTCCTTAAATAGATTATTACAGATTTTGATATGACATTAAGTAGATTTTCCTACAATGGAAAAAGATGTCCAACTTGCCATAGTGAGTACTTTTTTTTTTGTTTAATGGAGATTGGTTTGTTCACTCCTTTTAGTTTTTCCTACGCTTTAATTTTCTATCCAATTTATTTCCTAATATGTGAGATTTTATATTGACTTGTTACGTAACCTGTACATCCTAATGAAGAAGTATCCTAGTGACTACCTATATGTGGTTTTATGCATATACATTTTAATAACAATCTGTGTGAATTGAAATCAGTTAAGTTGTCATTCACAGCTAAAACATTAATTTCTGAACTGTAACGTGCTAGTGGCGCAATGTGGTAGGGTCGACTTATATTTAAGAGCTGGTAAGATTCCTGAGGCCTGCAAGATCCAGAAAGTAAACTCTTCATAATTCTCGACATTTTTATCCTGTAGCCTTTTAGAACAAAGAGAATCCATTTACTAAAGAAGTGGGAATCCTAAAACACATCGGAGGGCTCATGATGATTTCAGAAAGTTAAATCTCAAGAAACAGATAAGAGAGCTTGTAATTGACCTTTTAATTCAGAGATGAGGGGAAGGACATCTTCATGCTTATGAAGAGAAATGTGCCTTTTACTGGTTGTGGGTAAGGAAAGTTCTGAGGAAACCTAGTGGTATGTCATCAAATATTGCCATCTGTGCCATTTACACTGTTGTAGAGCAAAGCAAAGGAAATATACCATCTTGTTTAACACTTCTTTTTTTCACCCCCACCCCAGACATCATTGATAACTCTAAGCTCATCACAGAAGAATGTCGGAAAAAGGTAAACAGAAAACTTACTAGCTGTTGGTTTGCCGTACAGGCAACTGGTATAGACAACACTGGCTGTGTGTATGTTGAATTACATAGCACTACAAGAAAAGGGATACAGTCTTTAAAACCCTGAGCTTTCTCACTCAAGAAATTGAGTGAGATTGAAAGAAATCCCACCAGTAAGAAGTGAATGGAAATATTTGTATTCTTGATAGTAGCACATAGTTGATTTTAACAGCATCCACTTTTTAATTCTTATATTTACAAGCTATCTCTTTGTTCAAAAAGCATTTCAGATTCCATTGTATCTAAATAATGTAATCAGAATGGTTAGATAAATATCAAGAGTTGCTTAACGTATCTTTCTGAAATATCTGATGGTTTTTCCCTTCAGTTACTGCAGCTGAAAGAAACCTATTACGCCATTGAAATTGATCCAGCTCTCACTATTGAAGAAAAATATCCGTATATGGTAGAATGGTAAGAGACATCTCCCATCTTGAGCTAAGATTCAATTTAGTGAGTTTTTAAAAGCAAATTAATAGCAGTAATTACCTTTAGTTAATGCATGAACTGAATTATATCTTTGAGTGTTGTGCAACAGCTGGTTTTGCTTGGCTGCTAATTGAATGCGCGAGAATTAACCATACAGGATGCTCTTCATCATGGGATTTAATGAAGGGTGAATCTTCTTAAGTCAGTTTCAACCCATTTTAATTTCTATTCTAGGTACAATAAATCTCATGCACTTCTCATTGAACAAGGCTTACAAAAGGATAAGTTTGCAGAAGTTGTGAGGGAATCTGATGTTATGCTGAAGTAAGTTCCTTTTGATTAAATGATACTGGTTTGGAACATTTTCTGTAGATTCTTACTGGGTGTTAGGGGCAGAGGAGAGGAAGCAGACACCAAACAACATTCCCGAGAATATGACACCCTAATCTTGGAACATAGCAAGCTCTTCATGCTCCCAGTTCATTGGTATGTTGCAGCTAAATGCCTGCAGTGATCACACAATGTAAGCTACAGATAGGAAACTGGGGTTTGTGGGGTTTTTATAGTCCCATCTCTGCAAGCTTTGTTCCTGTAGACTTATCTTCTTGAAATTGCACTGGTGACACTTTTTTAAAGGGCAATGCAGAGATCAACTTCATTGCTTTGAGAAATATCCCCTAAAATAGTTTTATCTGGGATAAAAATGCAGCAAAATACCTTTCATATGTTATATTAAGTATTCTTCTTCCTCTATGGCTAAAGGCAAGTTTAAAAGCTAGCAAAATCCCTGCTTGAAATGTGATGGGGCTCCCATGTCTCTTAAAGTTCTCCAGACTTGTTGGTAAATTTTGGATGGCTGAAACAGGATGTTAGAACTTCACTTGTTGAAGTGTTTGTTTATCACACTGATTAAATTCTTATCTTCCACAAAACAGACAAGCACAGGGTCTCTTAAATGTGAAATTCTACCCATCAGTGTCTGTGTGGAAAAAGCGTATGTAGATGACATTCCCTTGTTCCTGGTATAGTACATATAGCTTTGATTGGGCACTGAAAAGTAGAAACTTCCAGAAAAGAGCCATAAGAAATGTTTTCAGGATTTAATTGCAAAACAAGATGTGCTTTATGGCAATAACCCTATAGAAAGTCAAAATTCAAGCAAGTAAGATGGAAAGGAGATGTACAGACTTCTGCTAGAGAGTTCTACTAGCTGTTTGTTCTGGGGTGTTTGGGGAGGGGACATTGTTTTTAATTCTTTAATAGATATTTTGGGGGAACTAAACCTACACAGACCAAGACCAGACAGCCTGATGCAGCAGCTTCTTGTTAGAACTACATGCCTTACGTTAGGCTGACAGTTCTTGCTAACCCAAAAAGATGAGGTAAAGGAAGTAAAGTGAAATGCTCAGGGAAAATTCATTCTCTTTTCCAAAGATGATGTGAATGTCTTCTGAAAACTTGGACTTCTCTTGCCTTTCTTTACTGGAGATCTGATTTGTATTTACATTCTGTGTTGCAGAGAAGGATATGAGAACTTCTTTGATAAGCTCAGTGAACATAATATTCCTGTGTTCATATTTTCTGCTGGGATTGGGGACATTCTTGAGGAAGTTATCCACCAGGCTGGGGTCTACCATCCTAATGTCAAAGTGGTTTCCAATTTCATGGACTTTGATGAAAATGTATGTATGAAATAACACAGTCATGCCAAACATGACTGTTTGTGGTATTTAGTAGCTGTATATATAAATATAGATTATAGATACAGATATATACACACACACTACAAGATATTTTAACACAACAGATGTAGCCACTAAAAATCAGAATTGCATACTCAGCACTCTCCCAGGCAAAACAGAAGCAGAGGATAACAGTTCAAACACTGTTAGCATGGTGTGACTAAGATACCATTCATTTCCTTGAATGACAACCTCACCCTCAGCCCAGTACAGCACCACTCTTCCTCCAGGCAAGGAGAATTGCAGTCTGTCTAGTCTTAACAATGCTATTGCAGTGATTACATTATTTAACACTAATTTATCTTCTTCCTCCTTAGATTTTACATAGTTCACTGTTAGTTCAACAGTAATACCACTTATTTAATTCTAGATTGTCTTGTCTGCATGCCACTAGAAATAAATTCAGTGTTTTGTTGGATTTTTTTAAATAGGGGGTATTAAAAGGATTTAAAGGAGAATTGATTCATGTTTACAATAAACATGATGGTGCCTTGAAGAATACAGAGTACTTCAAACAACTAAAAGACAACAGTAACATCATACTGCTGGGTGATTCTCAAGGAGACTTGAGTATGGCAGATGGAGTAGCAAACGTTGAACACATCCTTAAGATTGGCTATCTCAACGATAAAGTAAGTAGCCTAATCTAGCCTTGTAAACATTGAGTGAAACAGTATGAGTTAGAAACAGGTCCATTACACTAAGCTTCAGGTATCAAACCACATGTTGGCATGACAACATGTTTTGTTCTCATGCACTTCTGTTTGCATTCAGGAGAGAGGAGACTTCAGTTTTCTATTTCTCTCAGCCTTTCAGGAAGCTGAGGAAGTAGTTTTTCTTTCAGGTACCTTTATGTGTGAGATCCTGGAATAAACATGAGGTCCTGTATCCTGGAATGCATGCACAGTTATGTCAGGCCACTCCTCTGTCCCCCCATGGAATTCACTCATAGGAGCAATACATATTTGCATGGCTCATTTCCTGAATTTGGTGGGAAGACTGGGCAATGTTTTAAAGACAAAGCCTCTTCATATATAATTCAATATACAACTAAGCGGATCTTTCTCTTTATCCCTTCTGCAATTAGGTAGATGAGCTTTTGGAAAAATATATGGACTCTTACGATATTGTCTTGGTGAAAGATGAATCCCTGGAAGTTGCCAACTCCATCCTACAGAAAATCCTGTAAACTGCAGTCTCAAGTCACTCCATTCCTTCCAGGAGGCAACTGGACAGAAGAGCAGCACATTGGTGCTGTCTTAGATCACTCCTTTACAGAACTGTTTAATTTAATTTAAAACGTCTATCTTCATTTTGGTATTTTGAAATACATATGGCATCCATTGTCAACTAGAAGCTCCTTTTACTGCTCTTAATGCTGTTCTTTATTGTCTCACACTCCTGTTATAACTAGAATTAAATTGGGATTTATAGATGTGATAAAGCACTCCTGGTGGGATAATATGGTTCAGTGTCTTTTAATCAGGCATTTCAGAGGAGCATTTTAGAAACTGTGGCTCTTTTGTACCATTGAAGATGTGAACGTTCTGTGACTGAGCAGCGTGCACGTTTGTGTTTTCTTCTTTCAAAGAAGAGATTTCAGTCTCAGCTGCACTTTGAAAGATCTTACTCATGTGCTACAGACTTTCATGCAAGTCTTTCTTACATACATTTTTCATCAGTAAAAATGCTTTATTCACCCAATTCAGGCAAAGTGTTCTTCTTAACAGATTTTTGTATCAGTATGAAATATTCTATATCCTGTTTCTTTACCCTCTGTGGAATGGGAGGAATGTTTGAAGTTAGTATATCTGAGATTGTGTTTCTCCATCTTTGTAACAACAGATAGTTTCACAAGCTGAGAGTCCAGCTCTAACCTCACACCCTTTTCAGATCTTTTGTGTACTACTCCACTTGTAGCCTGCTGCTTCATGTCAAAGCTAGCATGGATCGTATAAAGGAATTTCTCTTGGAATTCTCAGTGAGTTGCCACAGGCACAGAAAATCAAAACAAAGCCAGATCCTCATCGTGGATTTAAGAGCTGACTTAACTCAGTTTTGCACATGGTTTTCTTGCTACCAGTCCCATGCCTCAGAGGCACTTAAGGAACACCTCTGCAAACTGGCTTTGGGTCGTATTTCTACTCTCTGGAAGTTGTAAGCACAAACATCAATACAACATCTAACTCTTCTAGTTTTGTCCTGCAGGTCCTCTCTGTTTAAACACCTACTGAATCTTCATAAATCACAGAACAGTTCAGGTTGAAAAGGACTTTAAAGATCACCTACTCCAACCTCCCATATTGAGCAGGGACATCTTCAACTAAGTCAGGCTGCACAGAACCACAACAAGCTTGGCCTTAAACAATGCCAGGGATGGGGTATCCACCACCTCTTTGGGCAACTTGTGCCAGTGTTTCATCACCCTCGTAAAATATTCCTTCAGGGAGTGTTTCCCCTGTACTGAACACACGACTGTACCTCCCAGCAGCATGTACAGAATGATACAGCTTAATATAGCCACAGCTTCAGAAGCTTACTCCGATCTGTTGCAGGAGAAGTTAAAGGTGGTATTGTGATACTGGTCCTAAAGAGATCGTAGCTGTATTAGCTCTATTCATTAGAGTGTCAGTCATGTAACTTCCCTCACATACAATATGGTCACTGTTCCTTTTTACTTTATTTTATACACAGCAGGATCTGTACCAGCTTCCATTCCTTGAGGAGTGCAAATACAGGAGAGCCTAAATGTACATACTCTCCCACCAAGTAACAGACCTCTCACTAAACAGCCTTTTTCTGTTCAACTTGTGGTCTGTTATCTGAATTCTGACATGGTAGCACCAGTCACATTCAGTCCCAATCAACAGACTGACATCTGTTACAGCCACTGGAACGTTTCCAAGGAGGCAAGATGGGGGTAGTTTCCTTACCCCACCTCTGCAGTGAACTGACATTTAACCATGTGTTCCAAATGCATGGCAGAGGCATGCATTGTCACAGGCAGAGACTGCTTGAGAGGTGATGTCCTCCTTGTATGCAACCTAGGGTCATATAATTCCTTACTCCTGGCCCAGGGGCAGCCAGATCCCCACACGTGGGACCTTAGAAGCCATCCATTTCTGCAGAAAATCACTTGAACCGTAAGACAACCAAGGCGAGGACAGCGTCTTGGCTGCCTTCCCTTTAGAGCCGTGACTTGGGCAGCAGCACACTGGAAGAGCTGGAAGCATCCTGGTCGTGCCAGTGACAGCAGCAGCTGCCTCAGCCCTGGCCTGCCAAGAGCCTGTCAGCCAAAGCCAGAACAGAGAGAGCTGCTGAGTCAGTGGCACCAAGACAGCTGCTGCTCACTGGTACACACACACACAGAACCAAGTGCTGCAGCTCATGTGTGACTGACAGGAGCAAGTCACAAGACAGCCATCCAAGGAGGGTCTGGATGGTTGTACTGCAAAACAGGGAGGGAATGAAGGAGCAGCCTTCTGCACAGTCATCTTCTGCCTTTAGCAGTCTACATTTTGGGTTACAGGCACCTACAGAACTTGCTAGCTGAGCTAACGTCAAGGTTTTAGCAGGGAGAGAGAGTTGGTTCTGGGTTTTAAACAAGCAATCATGCTGGCTCTTTTGTCAGAGCTGCCAAATAGAAGTTCAAAAGGCAAAGGCCTTCTGACAAACACCACGGAGCTGGGATGCACTGCTTACTCAACCAGTCTCTGCTTGCAAGGGGCTAATTACCAGGCATTACCCCCAAAGTCTACACTGGGACAAAGTTTTCCGTTTACAGACAGGTTACCTTTGGAATACAGATAACAGTTAAAATGTAGAGCATGTGAGAAGTAGCTGATAGCCACAGCTCCACAGCACAAGATCTGCCAGTAACACACTCTCTGGCACAAGATCATTCTGGCTACAAGCATAACAGAGTTCCCTGACCCCCTCCAAAGGTGAGGAGGTGTAAGACTGGTCTCTGGTGGGCAGGACTGTCCCGTGTTCTCATCCAGCCTGCCTCAGGATTTCACATAAACTCATTGGTGCTCCTGCCAGGATTCTTCCTCAGGCTCACCCATCCCAAGCCATCACTCCTTCAGTGTGATGAGGATCTCCTTGTACAACCCACCCATAACTGGAGGGAAATTAAAACAAAACCAACCAAACCATACACAGTAGCACAGACAGCAATATGGAAAAGCATTGGGCAACATCTTTAAAAGCAGTTACCCAACCAGATCTCCAACTACATCTTAATCAGAGCTACTGAAATTATTCAGCCTGCCCAGAGCCCAAGTGTATCAGAAGGGATCACTTGATGGTTTCCTGACTACAGGGATACTTAAAACTCCTTGCCTTGATAGAGGATTTTAGATCAACCGTGTCCCATGCATTATGTAAGGAAGATTTTCCAGCCTCACCTCCAAGTAGGGCAATGAATGGCCAGTCTCCAAACACCAGTCCACACCAACGATCACTGAAAGAAAAAGACTCTCACCCTCCCACTAGGAAAGCTCAGATCTCCTGCAGGGTTTTCACCTTCAGCCATTAAATCCTCTCAGTCTTGGACTCTGCATTAGGGGTCTGCCAGAACAGCAGACCTTTTCTAGGACATAGCAGCATATTTCAGTCATCTGATAGAGCCCATTTCCTGTTCAAAGGGGATCTGTACATGAAATAATTTACTTCTTGAGATAGCATACATGCAGCTTTTTTGAGAGAACAGGCACCAACACAACCAACCCGAATCAGGAAGTCCAGTTTAAAAAACCTACGTAGTACTGTACAGTTTATCAACATCCTTTCATCATCCCATTGCCAACCATAACTTGATTATATGGTAACCAGTGGAAAACATAAGATGCACTTTCAGATATCCTCCACTTTTTCTGAATCCCATCTTTTTGTTACACATCTGTTGGCTAGAAATAAGAACTGATACATTCAATTCACATTGCCTTCCAAAATCATAAGCAAAATTAACTACAAACAGCATCATCACTGCAGCTCCTCCGGAAAGTCCAGTCCCTTTAATTGCTAACCAGATTCTGCATTTAGTTTTGGGAAAGGGGTATTATTCACAAAACATGTTTCTCAGTCAAGTTTCTAACCAGAAACATTTTGCAACACTGAAAGCATATTTAACTTCCGATTCAACTTAGAAAGAAAGGTATCATACATTTCCCAGACCATTCTCTTGGAGCCAAAAGAGTCTTATTAAAGTTTAAAGCAAGGAATAAGCAGCAAAGTTAAGTGAGTTTATAACTTTTTTTGACTCTACTCACAGTATCTGTTCTGTCTGTAGCACATGTCCAAGATCAAGTACTAGGGACCTCTACAGGTTTAGAGTTTCCTCCTAATCAGTTACACAGCACAAAGCATCTCTGTCCAGTTAGGACAAGAAAAACACACAGAAAGTATATAAATACCTGGATTTCTCTGGGCACACACCCATGCCCCCTTCCTAGTAAGCCTCTAATAACTCCACAACCAACCTCCACCCTTGATTACAGGCAGCTCCCTTTCATCAGCTGGCTACCTAATGGGAATCAGGTGCCCAGGATGGGAACCTGGCTGCTGCGTTACAGGAGCAGCAGCTGATTGCTGGAGTCTCTCCTTCCCTGAACATCCCTTTTCATATGGCTCTTCATCACCTGACAAGAGTTATCATCAAGAGTTACTGAGGTGCTGGAGTGGGGCCAGAGAAGGGCAATGGAGTTGGTGCAGGGCCTGGAGCACAAGTGTGATGAGCCAGGAGGGGGCTGCTCTCTGCTCCCAAGGAACAAGGGATGGGACAAGAGGAAACTGCCTCAAGCTGCACCAAGGGGGAGGTTTAGACTGGAGAGGAGGAACAACTCCTGCCCCAAAGGGTGCTCAGGCATTGGAACAGGAACAGATACAATGCCCAGGGAGGTTGCTTTCACTAACCTGAGGAATAAAAGGTTCCTTATAATCCTAGTTTAAAGCATTTTTCCTGAAGACTAATAGCAGTATTGCCCATACTCAGGTTTAGCCTGCGGTGTGCAGGAGAGTGCTGCTCGAAGGGGTCCTGCTTCCTCTCAAGCTCCCAAAATGGGGGGAAAAGAAAAAAAAGAAATGTTAGCAGTAATAAGTCATCAACATTTTATTTAACAAAAAGATCGGTAACCCGACATTTAATGGTATCAAAACAAAATACTTCATTGCTCCTTCTATAACAACTGCATTAAAAACCCCAATACAAAATGTTTTCATCCAATTGAAATACCACGTCTTAAAAAGCAGGTCTCGGGGAGCTCCCAACCTGCACATACAGATCAAGAAAAGCAAGAGACTAGACACAAAGCAGATAATGGAACACAACTCCCCTTCTCCTTGTCCTTGACAGTGTCTCACCAGATGTGTATTTGTGCTCTTTACATGCAGTGTACTGAGGGGGCTCATACTAAGGGGGTTTGTGTATTTCCTACTCAACAGCCTGCCATGTCTACAGACCTAATGGATCCTTGTCTCAGGAGTACACCCCATTCCAGCTGCACTCCTAGGGCTGATCTGGTATGGAGGGACAGGCCAGAACCTTTGCAGACCCAGAGAGTTCTATTCCTTGATTGTGTCACTGTCATTCTGGGTGTTTACTATGCCAGACTGCTCTGCTCCAGGTCCTTCCTCCTCACTCTAACCATTCCCAATACAGGAGACAGATGCCCTACACAACATCAGTTGTGTCCGGTATTTATGACAGTATTTGGACCCCGGAATAGTAACATCTGAGGTGTAACAAAACTATAAATAAGGTTGCAGCCAGGGTGGTGTGGGCATCACGGGGGGGAACTGTTTGAACAGGCCAGCCAGAGTCAAGGTTGTTAATGAACTACAAGGCAGCTGGTAGCAGACTTTTACTCCATCAGGTGAAAACCCAGCACACACATGGGTACAATTCTAGGCCTTTTTAATTTAATTCACAGCTTATGGAATTCTGCAATGGCATAGCTAGCAGCTGCATGCTCTGCAATTCGCACATCAGATGGCAAATAGTCCTGGGAGTCTGTTCAGTTACTGGAAAGAGAACTCATGCATTCTGAAAGGAGCTGGGCTCAACGGCTGCCCATTTTACAGGTTATTTTCATGAGGAATGTTTGCTGGTTCATTTTCTTGCACAAATATTTCAGGTACAGAAGGTATCTTAAAATTCTTTTAAAAGCAGTCAGTAAGTTTTTTCCCTACCACCCACCCACCCATGCATCCATCCACCATCCATCCATCCATCAGCCCATCCATCCCAACTGATCCACCCATCCCCCCCGAGTGACTGTGTGTTGTTCAATGATAACATCTAATCTTTAGCATAAAGCCAGCCCCTGTGGCTCAGGTCCAGCCATATACTCTATCTGTTGGCACATCCTAACTTGAGGCACTGAACACTTTCTTCAAATAGACCTAATGATCCAACTGCAAACCCTCTTCCCATGTAGCAGCCTGCCAGCACAGTGGACAGACAGACACAGGCTGTCTGTCTGAGCACTGACCTTTCAGAAACATGCCTGCCCAAACCTCTTCCAGTACGCAAGTTCAAACAGTAGCTCAGCTCAGGACTTTGCTTTTTGGTTCTTTACAGTTCATCGTGTCCTTCTTTGGCCTCCTGGTCCTTCAACTTGAATTCTTCAGCAGTAACTTTACCATTTCCATCCCGGTCTTGATTGGTGAACATATTTTTCACAATCTTTTCAAAATCAAACCCGGGAGCTAGTTTTCCTTTACCTGAATCGACTTGAGCTTGAATGTACTCTGAAAACTGAGTGGAGAGAAAGGGGGAGAAAACAGCTCACAGTGAGACAGGCATTTAAAACTGAAAGTATTTACAAAAGCAATACTTACTTGCTGTTGACCGTTAGCATTTTACTAAGTGTGTATAAAAGTACACACACATAATGTTAACAACCTGAACTGGACCAATTCGGACAGACATGTGAAGTTAATTGCTCTTTGTGGATTTCCCCACTTATTCCAGTGGGTCCTGGACCCCTAACAAGAAAAGCTATTTTTCATAATTTAAGGGGAAAATGAGTTGAACAGAGAGTGACACAGAACATGGACAGGGGTGGCTTAATTTCACAGGCCAATGCAAGCAGCTCACACTGTAAAAGAAACATCCACCTGCCTCTTACAAGAAACCACACATAATGAAAAAAGAGTGAAACAAGGAAATGAGACTTTGAGTATCAGAATACCATGAGATTTGCTAAAGTCTCGTCAGCCATTATGCCTCCATAGTAAGAAAAGTTCCAATGTTAGTTTTTCCTTAAAATCCTTTTCCTGATATGTATGATGAAGTTATTCAATGTGCTGAGACATCTGACAGAAGCCATACTGCTGGCTTGCCAAAGACAAGAAGTCCACAGTCAAACACAACTTCTTCAACTCCTGTGAGCTGTGGCACCTCTTGTTAAATAAGCTTCAGCAAGAAAAGCTACTGCTGACATTAACTTATACCTCCTAGGCCAAGCACTTCTACCTCCTCAGCTTCTCCCTCTCCTCCTTGCTAGGTGACCAGAAGGATGTGCCAGCAACAGTCACATCCAACACCACTCATTCCCTAGGGTGCTAAAAGCGCCTTTCTATTCTGCAAGAGCAAAAGTGGAGGTAGACACAAGAGAAGATGGAGAAGGAAGGAAAACAAAGAGGTGGAAGAGAGTGCTAGAGGAAGGGAAAATGAGACTCTGGTTTTACCCCACTGGCTTGTTAAAATGTTCAAAAGTATCTCATGTTGTTCCATAGGGCCTTTGAGTGCTGCAGGCAACACTACTCAAGCAAGGAAAGACACAAAACAGAATGACAGAGGAAGGTGAAAAGGAAGAGTTAAGAAGAAACTAAAAAAATACAACTCCTTTCTTAGCCATTCTTCCATTACTTCTTTCTGGTTCTGTCTCTAAGGCTAAATAACCACATTTTAATTGACATGTTGCCTTCCTGTTAACTTGGCAACAAACACCATGTCAAAGAAGAGAAGAAGAGGGGAAGAGGAGAGATTGGCTTAAACGGGGTTAGAAATTGACAAAA
>JBCJKH010057936.1:4702-19453 GCA_039877255.1 Loriculus beryllinus
TGTGAATGCTCCATCCCTGGCAGTGTTCAAGGCCAGGTTGGACAAAGCCTTGGGTTGCATGGTTTAGTGTGAGGTGTACCTGCTTATGGCAGGGGGGTTGGAACTGGATGATCTTAAGGTCCTTTCCAACCCAAACTATTCTGTGATTCTGTGATTCAACGGCTTCTCAGAAGACTGTCCAGAGTGCAGAAGATCAAATTCCATACTAAATGAGGAGGGATAGCAGCTCTCTCTGCTCCCAGTTATTTGAAGCCTCGGGAAGAGGGAACTGGGTTTAAGAAATAGCCTGTTCTTGTCCAAGAAGACCTCAGTGATTGAGTTTCTTATCTGCACCTGGTTGTTTCAAAAACATATTATAGATAAGGGGGCATTCACAACTCATAGCAATGAAAACCTGCAACTGATAGTTTAGAAATTTTGTGCTCAAGTGTGGGATTTCTCTCTGTTACTGTGGGAGATTAACTGCTCCTCTTAGCGCAAGCCTTGGTTGACAAAGGGAAAATCTTTGAGAAAATGACATAGGAAATAGAAGCCAATAGCTAAATAAACAGCACAGCCTCTCCCCTTTGACTCTCAATCTCCTTTCTGTAGTAGCTGGCAATAGGATATATATGTTGCTTTCCAGTGCACCACAGTTTGACCTAGCTGCAGCTGGCACTCAGTACATTGGACTTACAACTCACATCCTACTGGTCGCTTGA
The DNA here is from genome assembly GCA_039877255.1 of Loriculus beryllinus. Taxonomy (NCBI): domain Eukaryota; kingdom Metazoa; phylum Chordata; class Aves; order Psittaciformes; family Psittacidae; genus Loriculus; species Loriculus beryllinus. The sequence continues at coordinate 5,404 of JBCJKH010057936.1, forward strand.
GACCGGAAGCTTTTCCCCTGCCATCCATCCAAACCATTCTTCTCAGGCCAGCTGAGGGGATAGAAGTGTTGGAAAAGGAGACAAAGTGTCCAACTTGTGTGAAGCAAGAGGAGTGAATATTATTGCTGTCCCCAGGTCTCTATTCTTTTGTTTTCAGCTCCAGCCATGTGGGTTATGTGACTGGTTGGAAATGTCAAGGCCGTATCTTGCTACTCAAAAAAGAGGAAAGGAATCCAGAGCTTCCTGCATTTAAAAAAGGGGATAAAAAAAGTGTTGAAGATTAAAAATAGTGTATGTAAATATGCCCTATTGACTGCTCAAAGGGAATGGGGGAAGTGCATCGTTAACATTACCAGGCTGGTGTTTGAAAGTGTGGGAATGGACCACTGTTGTTACTAATTAATTTTCCAAAGCTTCAGGAGGTCTCATTTACATTGTATGCTGCTGCGGCCATTTGTTGGGATTATAATACTTCAACAGCAGCACTTCAAGAGAAAACTGGCGGCTGCATGAAGTGTTGTCCATAATTGACTAGCTCCATGTCTTCACACAGCACAGAGACAATGTTCCATTATGTTATCCATTGACAGTATCATTGAAAAGATTACTCTCCTTAAAGCATCTGTCAACCTTGATTGATTTACAAGGGACAAAGAACTGAAAAGGTTTGAAGTGCGGGTACAATTTTTGCCACCGTTTAGCATACATAATGGTTCTCCTTTGATGTCAAAAGCTCATCTTCTATTAATAATGCAGAGGGCTTTTTAATGCAGGATACTTGTATGGAGTTCCACACTAATAACCTACTTGCTGTGAAATGGGATTCACTTTGGAGAAGCAGTCATTTGTCTGGGTTTTACATGTTCGGAATGAATCCCGACTCAAAGGGATTTCTTTCAGTGCTCTGCATGATTACAGCTGAGCCCGGCACGGGTTAGGGAAAGCAGGCAAATCCTAGCCTGCTTCTCCAGCCGAGAATCTGGCAGAAATCACGCAGCCAGATGCAAAGGAGCATGAACAACAAGCCTAAGATGATGCGATCAAATGCCTTGTGCCGTTTTATCTGGCAACCTTCTATTAATATACGTTAGAGTGCATTTCATTTCATGCATGGGCTGCTTTCTTCACCTGTCATTTCCAATTGTTTTTTTTATTTAAATGGCAGCATCCAGGGGAGATTGGTGATTAGAGTAGGGGGTGGATAGGGGATTTGTGCCTGCATGCTTGTTGTAGGACCAAAGGCAATTCACCCAACATCTCTGTACCCCTGTCTGTTGAGCAGAACACTTAACCTCATAGTGCTCTCTTAGGCTGACTGTGGTTTGCAGGTAAAAGGTGTGAAAGGGACTGGAAATTCTTCATTTGTACATGACTTCAGAAATGCCTTTGGTTTAGCTGTCAGGACGTGAAGAGGAAAATGAAAGAAGAGCTAGGAAGCTTAGCTCCCAAATAAATACATTAGACATTCTTGGGCAGGTGTCTGAGGAAAAAGGAAAACTTCTGTAAGGAAAATGTTCTATATTTTCAAGGTTTAAGAAGGATATTTTTAAACATTGGGGGGTAAATATAATCTGTGTGGAAGCTCTAACAGTGAGAGCTGACAAGCTCTTTTGAAGGGCTGACTCATTGGGTTTTAGGAGCAGCTGTTGACACCACGTCTGAGTGCATTACACATCAGCCACAGCTAGGAGTTGTTGCAGTATTTGGAGGGGTGTTCTTCATTTGACCTTTCTTGTTCTGGAGAGTGGATTAGTCATAATGACCAGACACAAGCACTTGGGCATTTCAAGAACCTGCTAGTCTTAGGGGTGGCTAATTTTGACCTTTGTGACAGTATAAGAGGAGGATACCATCTGTTCTCTCTGGTTCATTTAAAAGATACAACCACAACCATTCTTGGATGGCTTTATCGCTTCATAAAGATTGCTTTTTTTTTCCAGTTAAAAGAAAAAAGACTGGGTAGAGGTACTTAGCTTAATGTTCTTGGGTTTTTTTTCTTTGGACTCCAAACTGGTGGTACTTGGGATACCTTTGAGTTCTCATTTTATTTTCTTGCATTCAACCTCTCAGCAGAGCACCTTCCTCAGAAGGACCCTGATTAAAACTTGGGATCCCATCATTTTGGGCACTGGCTATCCACTGAGGAAGTCCACAACCCCAAGAACTCCTAGTCATGCTGGGAAAGAGACAAAGTAAGTGGGAAGTGACTTGCTTGAGGAAATCTGAAAATAAACCCCAGGTTTCCAAAGTGCCAGTCTGGTTCCTTTGTCAGCATTTCCCTACTTTTTATTCCAAGCACTCAAAGGTGAAGTCTCTGAACAACAACCCACCAAGTTTTCTTTAGGAAAACATGTTGTTAAACCCAGTGCTATAACATTGTGGCCCAAAACACATTTTGAGTCTGTCACTGTCTCAGCAATATGATAATATTCAGATACGGAATGATTTGCCCTAGTACTTTTTGTCATTTTTTTTTTTCTTTTGCTCATTTTTGATTTTGTGGGCTTCTTTTGTCCTGGATATCTAAAACTGAGCAACCAAGATTGATTTGTATTTTCCATTGTTTTCCTTTAACCCACATACTCCAGGTCTGTTCTTCCTATCTCCACAATACGCACCTCATCCATCCAAGCTTTCTTAGGGAAGATGTGTTCCTTCCAGCAAACCTCCTTCCATCTATCCATGGCAGCCTTGCTGGGTTGTTATCACTTACCCTGGCTGGATATCTCCCTTGCAGTACTGTGATCCCTGTTACTAATCCCATTGTGTTTGGGGCCATTTCTGAAGGAAGTGCTGGCACAAGGGCCTGAGGAAGTAAAAACATCTCATGAACACTGAATGAGCAAATCCCAGTAATCTGCTTCAAAATAAAGAACCACCAGTTTATGTGGCATGTGGATACACAGGGAAGAGGAAGCAGTGAGCAAGTTTCTCAGACCTAGAATTCCTCCCAAAGTAAAATCCATACTCATTTGCATTACTATCTTTTAAGTGCTTCTCTGCTGTTTCGACAAGAAATGACCCTTGTCTCAGGAAGGCAAAAGCTATTGCATTCAGGTAAATTTTGTTAACGTCATGCAAGCTTAACAGATCTACTCAGAAATATCTTAAAACCTGAGCACAACAAATGTTCCTACCTCCTTTTTTATTGTCTTGTACCAGGGCATTTCCAGGAAGACAAATACAGCTATTATATGCTTTAGCACCCCTTTGGGATGCATTTCTGCTCGCTGCTTCTCGGACATGTTGCTCTATAAGTTCATTTATTTATTTATACTTTGTGGAGGCTGGGTGAGCAGAGAAAGAAAACACGTTTCTGGTGGCACAGGGAACAGATTGTAAAGCCTGTGCTTCCAATCATTATAGGCTTTGTCTCACAAGATCTCTGCCCTCTGGAGAGTGATGGCTAAATGAAACTGCTCCATTACATCGTGCTGGACCAGCCCACCTCTCTTTTTTTATAAAGGGTTGAACTAATCTGTATTGCAAAGAAAAGGAAGGTGAGAGGGGGAGGAGGAAGTTTTTGATTAAATGGACTCTCTTTCAGTACCTTGCTATGCATAGAGGAGTTGACAATCCCTTCTCCATCCACACACAGATAGAAATTTTGAATATCCACAGAAGAAACAAGATTATTTAGCAATTTTATTGTGTATTTTCAAAGGCCATCGTTATTCTTACCTAATGTCAACAAGCCAGGAGCAGGTGACAGCCTCTTTTTAGAGTAGTACATACGAAAGGAGCTCCTTTACATCCAGATGCGAGCTACATCTCTGTCAGGGTGCTGCAAATTTCACTGTGCTGTGAAGGAGGGCTAGGAAGTTGGTTGAGAGTTGGACACTCATCCTTCTCCCAGGATCTGTTTTCTGGGTGTTTTAGCTGTGATATTTTAATGTATGTAGAGTATATATCTGTCTGAACTGTTGCAGAATAGTGAAAGAGCCCAGGAGGAGTTTGAGCAATGGGCTCTACTGGGTTGCTCTGGAGGCAGTGTACAGCATGCTACCTCTCCTCAGAAGGGGCTGTAAGTTCCTGATTTAGACCTACAAGTGAGCAGCACATCTCTTTGCCACAGAGCAAATTGCTTTTTCTGCAGACTATTCTAAGCAACCGCATGCATGATGGTTGTATTTCCCTTTTGGCTTCTCATTGTCCTAAGTTTCTGTCATTTGTATAAATGATTATGAAAGCACTCCCAGGAGAATGCACACGCACTCATAAAACTATGGTAAAGAGAAGCATTGCAGGCTATTGCTACAGGCTATTTTATTGTGTATTTTGAGGAAATGTCTCGTTTTCTACTGACAAATAGGGAAACTGAGAACTCCAGAGACACAAGTTATTTTTCTAAATGGTGTGATTATTCTGTAGAGCTTAGACTAGGATATGCCAGCCTTGGCATCTTTGGGGAAGGATGTGCAGAGGTTGCTGTTAGTAAAAGAAAACAATAGGGAGGAAAAAGCAAACCTTTTCTTCATTATTACCCTATAGCATTTGCAGATCCATTATTTGTCTGTATCACTGGTCACAGATTGTGTTGGCTCTCTAAATGGAGATAAGTTCCAGACTAATTCACTGGTTTATGGCCAATAGGTTTGTGCATAGGTTCATAGCTGAGTAGGTGATATTGCCATGCATGGTTAAGTGCACTTCTGGTGACAAGAAGAAGCAGACTCACTGATGGAGCTGAGACGACTTGACACTGTGTGTTTGGGGTGGCAAAATCTAGTGGCAAGAGGAGCTCCAACTGAGGTTTGCTTAGATGATGGGGTGAAATTTGCCACCTTCTTTTGTCTTTCCTGAGTAGGTTATGATGGGCTGCTCAGTGCCTATGGGAGACCTTGGCTGACTTAGCGAAGGTCTCAGGCAAGGCTACCCCCTTTGTTTGCAAACCACTCTTCTTTGTTTGGCTGGAGGATGTTGTTTAAGAAGCTCTCTCAGAAGAGCTGCTGTTTTGATTTGGATTTCAGTTGCATTAGCTGCTATGGTGGAGCCAGTGAGCACGGTATCAGTAGCGTAACACTGAGGAGGTGGGGGCTGTGAGTACAACCAGTTTCACTGCATGTGAGGATGAATTCCAGGGCATGTGAAACGCAGGCCAAATCCCTGCACTGGTTCTTCCAGTGTAACTGGTGCAAGGTGCAGAGACAGGCAGCAGGCTGTAAAGACCTCCATCAGTCCTGGAGCTGTATGGCATAACACTGTAGAGAGCAGAGCATAGATATTAATGAGCAGTGAAAAGTGCAGCTATTGTAGTTCTTGCAGGTGAACAGCTGAAACCCTGAAGCATGAAACCCAGTTGCTTTTCTAACTACAGAGTTTCCAAAAAGGGAGCTCATTTGGTAGTTTGGGTTTTGAGGCATAAACTGAGAGTTTATAAAGCTCCCTCCTTCCAACCCCTCTGCTAATGGCCATGCAAATATGTGTTTTTATCAGCAAACTTAAGCAGGCATGACTGAAAGACACTTGGGAGGGATGGGGAAAGATCTGGTATTACTTCACTACACATTAAAGGGATAATGAAGCCCCTCAGGGAGCAGATGTGTGTGTGGTGACAAAGTACCTTTAAACTGTTATTTCTCTGAGGAGAATTGCACTTTAAAGCCTGGCAATGTGGTGCTAGGCAGGTTGTGTTCATGGTACTACTGCAATGTGGAAAGGATGATTGCTATCTGCTTTCCACTGAGCAGGAGGAAGAAGGCAAAAGAAAAGATAGGTAAGTAGAATTGTGAAATCTGTTAGGATTTGAGGCTATTTGGTCTTAGGGTTCAATTTCAGGCTTTTCTCTTCATGTTCTTAGCACAGGTCGAAGTGTTTCAGATCTCCCCTTCATGCCTTTTCTTTCTGCAAATCATATTGTAGTTCAGAGAATATTCCCTTGTTAAACCTGAAGACTGGGACCCACCTCACTGTTTCCTACCAGACACAAAAGTTATGAAACAAAATGCTGTCAACTGCAGACCCATTAGTGGGAATGAATATCAGGAACGTCAGTCCAATCTATCCTTAAGGGATCTGGAAAAACTCTAAGTAACGGGATCCCTCTTTGAAATTAGCTTGAACTTCTCAAAACCCCCTTTCCCAAATTTCAGTAGTCACAAATCATTTTGAGATGAAATAAGTTTCCCTCCTTTGCATCAGAAACACGGCAAAGCTACAAGGTGAGATCAGGGAGTAATTTTGAGCTCTGTTCCCACTTCATCAGGTCTCTGCTTCCCACAGTCATTCTTCCTTCAGGTCAGCTTTCTGCCTTTGTGGATTTTATTTCTTTCTTTTTTTCTTTTTCTCCTTTTTTCTTCTTTTTCTCTTTTGTCTTTCTTCTTTTTCTTTTTCTTCTTTCTTTTTAATAATCTCATCTACGTTTCAGAAGCTCACTGTAGCTTTGAACTTGAAGAAAGCTGCCTGATAGCAGCTTCCCAGATACCATGATTTCCAAGTCTCCAGACCCAATTGGCACGGAGTTGATAGTCTATCACAAAAACCACTAACACGTATGTTTTCCAGTCTATTAAGAGAGTTAATGGACCAGGTGTGAAGAGACGGTTAAGTTGGCTTTTGAAGTGAGAAGTTTCCTCAGTGCTTCCAGAGAAGTAAAAAGATAAGTTTTTCTTGTAGGGATAGCTTGATGGGTACCAGCTGCAAGAATGGCAGGGTCAAAGTAGTTATGCCTTGGCAGTAATTAGCTGTATCCATATGAGGTAAGTGAGCTTCCAGTTGCATCCCTCTTACAGCACCCTGGCTATGGGGCAAAGAGAAGAGTCACAATTTGCAGTATTGCTATTTACACTCTTCTGTGGCAGGGATTTCCAAGCCAGTGCATTGCTGTGCTCTCTTTCTAACTTTTGCAGACTCCAATAAAGCATTCTAGAAAATGAGAGTGAGTGAGTTATAGCTGATACTGTAAAACTCTTCACTGAGATGGATTTGACATTGTCTGGGCTCCAGTCCATTTCCCAGTGGCATGCCTATTCTTCCTTGATGACAAGTGTGTCATTACTTTTTTCTAGAGCACTAAGTACTAATTTTTTTATTATCAGGGTTTTTGCTACACTGGGGCAGGGAGTTGAGGGCTCATAGAGGTCAGACCTGCTTTAGGAAAAGAGCTTACTCTTCAACTATAAGAGCAGCATCAGCGGGTAACTCTGGTGAGGTTGTAATTGAGTCCTGATTACACTTGGTCATTGCTGGTGCTGATAGGTGAGGAACATGAAGCAATTTGTATGCGTAATCCCAGTTTACCCCAGTAGGTGAAGTGCTTATTACTCAGCTAAAGAACAAGGGAAATATAGGCAATTTTTCTGGTTTTAGCTATTTTGGGGAGGGGGGCTGAGGGTGATCATTATCCTCAGTTGTAAAATACAGCTTATTTCCCAAAAGTAAATGACATAGGGTGGCCCAGCATACTGTTTAATTATGTGTTGTAGCATGAAACCGTTCTCTGATTATGAATCCTCTTAGTGTTTATGTCTCTGCTCTTTTCCAGTAAAGATTTCTAGCACAATTCTCTGATTCATTGTTAACATACAATTGAACGTGCTACATCCTTTTGTAAAACAGTTCCTGGGCCTACATCATCCATCTATATTGGCAAATGGGAATTTCTCTTTGTTCTGAGTTTCATGCAGATACTGTGTTTGTGAGGACAAATGTTCTTCTGGGAAACATTCATGTGCACAGTAGAGCTCAAGTTTTTGAAGACGTAAGCAGTTTGCTAGTTCCTTCCACAGGCACATAAACAATCAATTGCATTGCAGTAGATGTGAACAGCTGGTAAAATCTATCTGTTGGATTTCAGGAACCCCCTAGACCTTGCTACATCAGAAATTAATCTTTCTCAATCTATCAAAGCCTGTTACCAGGTTTCTGTCTGGTTGATTTCTCTCCTAATTGCTTTCTGAGCCATTTGTACCTGTTGTTTCCTTTCTTACTGGGTTGAAGAAACACCTTAGGATTGATCAAAAGTGATGTGCAGTTTATATCCTGATTCCCATGCTGGGAGCCTGGTAAGGTCTGACTTGTACTGTGGTCATACCTTGATCCTTTTTCTCCCTATTGTGTTGAGCAATTTCAGAAGACAACAATGATTCATTCCCCAACTAGTCCATTATGAGGAAGTACCATTTTGTCCCTTTACCCTGCCGTCAATGAAAGGTAGAACAGAAGCTCTCATCCATGAGTGGCTGGCTGCTGAGCCTGCTTGTCATTCCAGCCCTTTTTGCATCTCTTCTTCCACTGAACAGTGGACTCTAATTTACTGGGTATCGCCTTCAATATTAACTTCTGTGCAACTTGAGGTTTTCTGATGCTGTAGCAAGGCAATCCCCTGTGAAGTCACACATACACTGGGGAGGAGGTCCCACCAGTGGAAGCTCCCACCAAGCAGAACCACTTAGATTCCAAGTCCATCAGGATGCAAATTTAGTCTCAGGTGTGTGAGAAATGTGCTGTATTCCTCCTTTGTCTTTTGGATCCATTCTTGTGATAGATTGGTAGAGTCATTCAGAGCCAATCAATAAACTGCCCTTACTTTGTGAATATGAACTGCTCAGGGCATTCATTCTGGTAGTTGTTAGCAGTGCAGAGAAACCAAGAGTACCCTCAGCCATATGGGAGCTCCCTAAGCTGCTGAGCCTGCAAGCCAGCTACCAGGAGGTTGAATTCACCAAGTAGAGATGCTGTGTGGTAGAGTGTCCTTACCAGCCATGAGTCAAGGCTGCCCTGGAGACTGAGATTCTGGCACACTGAGAGGTCTGACCAAGGATCAAGACTTACTTTTCTGCTTTGAGACCACTCCAGAGAGAATTTGCATGCACTTTTGTTTTTCTTATTTCCTTCCACACATCTGTCTGCTGCAATGTCTGAATGTCCAATTGGTTTACAAATTACTTTGTGCTGCTTGGCCTTTCACTGTCATTCCCAATGGGGAAACCACTCAGGGGAAGCTGACTCTAATGCCTGAGATGCAGACAGGGGGTCAGCACACCTTGAAGCTCCCACGTGTGCATGAAATCCAGGTGTAGGTTTTTTGGTGGGTTTCTTCCTACTGGAAAGTGGGGGAATCCTTCAGCCTTCTTGCTCTGCTCCTTTAACAATGGATTCTTGTTGCTTTGCATCTCCTGTAGATAGCTTTTTGTTCACTGAATTTTCTCACACAAGCAGGGAAGCAGAGTCCTTCTTTAAGCTTTAATGTATTTATGTGTTTTAATAATGAATTACTGTTGATTTTGTAGAAATATCCCTATTTAAGAACTTCAAAGTCTTTGGTGTTTCCCCTCACCCTCCAGACTTTGTACTTTTTGCTGTTGTTGACAATACCATGCAATTGAGCCTTGGAGAAATTAATATTTGTTTAGCTGTTCTCCTGCTGTGTCTGTTCAGTGCCTTTGCTTAATGATTACTTCAATTCAGCTTTGCAAGGGTTTTAGGGCAATAGATTTTCCCAGAAAATCAAAAGACGCATTTGCAGACGACTTCATCTGTGTTCTTTCCCCTCCTCTTGCCTCTTGTCCCCACATTAGAGTTTGATTAAGTAAATGGGTATGCAGAAGGCTTCTTCTTTGCCACAATGCAGGGCTTTTCATAGCCTTTGTTTCAGCATTATCAGTGTCCAAGATCAGTTGAAGTGAAGAGTCAGTCTGTTCATTTCTCCACTCCAGTTATCTTGACTTGAAGCAGTGAGTAGAAGGTTGGACTCAAGCAAGTACCTGCTGCCCCTCCTTGTCATTAACTGAATTTTCTTGAATCTGTAATTTTCTTCCTTTCATCTGAACCATCAAATCACACTCTGGCTTATAATATTTGCTCTAGATCCGAGACCAAGCCACTGTTTCAAACCATGAACGTGTTCATATTTGAAAGGTTTATGCTATATTTTCTTTACCCCAGCCTTCTTGAGTCAAATCAGAGATGTTACTTTTACTCAAGACTTCGTTTGTATATGACATCAGGTATTTTTTTCAAAATGAGGATGAAGTTAACCTTCAAAATCTACATTTATGCATTTATATGAAGGTTCAGCTTCTTTTTATTCCTGAAAGTGCAGAACTACCTGGCAAAGAAATGAACAGGTGATATTATTAATGCCATTGCCATTTCAATTAGTTTTGCACAGCTGAAACTGGAACATTTCTGCTAAACAAACACAAAGGAAAACAAAACAAAAAAACAATCAAACCCCAAAACTCCACAATATAGTAGTCTAAAAATTCAAACTCTGGGAAGATCCAAATTTTGATTTCTTTTTTTGGCTTACCTTAATTTATTTAGGCTACTTATAATTCACTTTTGAATGCCAAGAATAATTTTGCCAATAACTAGGTCCAACTTCTGAGTTATTTTCTGCCAGAAAGCAACAATCACTTCAGTGAAGTAATATATCAGGCACTCTTCAACTATTTCCAGCTGATGAGGTTTCAGCTTATAGGAGAGATTGTTTCTTATTAGGCCCTGATTACATGACCTGGCACTTGAGTGGCTGAGTTTCACCTGACTACTATCACTCCAGTCCTCAAACTCATCCTACGCTTCTTTTTTGCTATGATATTCAGAGACTCCTCCATAATGATGATTCATTCCACAGTATGTCAGCAAATTTTGTTGGCATGGTTCTCCTTTACCATGCCAAGAACTCTGATGAAGATATTATGTAAGATTCATCTCAAGAATCATCTATCAGGAATTCAACTCATAACCTTCTTCTAGCCTGATTGAAATAATGGGAAATAGAATTGAAAAGGACATCATGCCCAAGCTGTATCCCAAAGACATGAACTATATTCTGCAAATAATTGCATACTTTGTTCTCAAACATATTTGATGAGATATCTTCATAGGTACTCCATATCTGTAACTGAGTATCCGAATCACTGGAGTTCTTCTGTCTTCCTAATGTCTGCCTTGAACAAGTTCTCCAACATTTTCTTTGTTTTGACTGTGCCAAATACAGCCATAGAACTAGCTCATTCCCCTTGTGGGTGATGCTTCTTCTCACAAACCATAGGATCATGTTCTGACACCTTTGCTGTCATCTTCCTTTGAGCTGACTCCCTACAACCATATTCTGATAACTGAAATGAAATCAGAATCCATTTTCCTGCCTAGTTGGCAGGAACAAACTGAGACTTCAGCCAACCTGAAGGTGAGCTCCCCTTCAGTCCCCAGTCATGCCTTCAATGGAAAGCTAAAACTCATTTATGAAAATTCTTGGGAGTCCTCCCTTCCACCCCTCCATGAATCCCACTCTGAATAATCAGAGCTGTAGGGTTCTTAAAACCAGATCTTCAGTAGTAGCACAAAATACTGTCTTTCATACTATACTGCTAATGCTGTAAAGTTGTGCGGTATATTTTTGCACCCAGAGAGCAACACCCCATTAACATTTAAGTTAGTGAAGTGGAAATTTGTGTGACCTAGTTTAAGAACTAGTCAAATGTCTTAGGTGAGAAAGTTTCACTAAAACGTAAATGCCACTGTATTTTTACTTTGCTTGAAAGAGTCCAGAGTAATGGGCAGGGGAGAATGCAGTAAAGAGAAGGAACCCAATATCCAAATAATTGTCCAGCTTAACTTTTGAGAATGGAGGGTCTGGAAAGTTCACTTTCAGCTCATGCATCTGACAAGCTTTTTTTGGTGTTATCCAAAAGAGGAAGAGAAAACTTGATGTTACTAGTGAACTGAGATTAATTTTGTGAAAGTCTGCAAGGCATTATTTACAGTCTGTGTGACAGAACTGTGTTTCTGTTAATGGTCTCTCCAGGCCATGCTCAAAAAATAGTGCAGTCTTATATAGTGTAAATGAGATTTGGCAACGTGAATTTAACTGGTTTCGATTTTAACAGACTCCATCCCAACCCTTCACTTGTTCCACTCACAAACACTCTTCATGTTTCTGTGTTGTTCCTCCTGCAGTCCAGTACATCATTCAACAGAGATGCTGTGAAAGCAGGAACAGGTCGGCGCTTTCTTGGTGGGCTGCTAAATGATACATCCTACTGCTACACTCTGGAAGTCTCATTCTACAGCTACGTATTGGGAGGACCTACTTCTGCTGTCCCTTACACAGAAGAAGCATGTATCCTTTTGAAATCCTTCCTACTCTTGCAGAACATGTGAACCGGGCACTTAAGGTAAATAGTTCTATCTCAATAAGAGTTTGCTGAGATAGGAACACCCAAGTGGAAATGTGAGTCTGCTCCTGATGCTTTAATTTCCCTCATATTGATTCTCCATACTGTGGAAATTCAAGAAGAGAAAGGCATATTAGATCAAATAAGCCATTTCCCTCTTGTAGGAGATTGTCTCACACACTTATTACAAAAACTACTCCTGGAGAGCCTGTGATCCATTCCTTTCCACGGACTTCCATTTCTTTTTTCATTTCTCTCCTTATTCTCCCATTATCCCAGTGTTTGTATTATCGTTTTAATAGCAAGTTGAAAGTGCATCTTTGTTACTGAGTTACAATATCTTCTCTGCCTTTGAACTGCAGCCAAAAGGCTCTAAAGGATCCATTAGGTTCTGTGGCTGCCTCAGGGCCAGATCTTTAATACCAGTTGAAAAAGAAAGGGAAAGCAAGCTCTGCAAACAAAACCGACAAAGTTGTTCGCATTTTTGAGTGCTCAAATGGAAGCAATGGCTCATTCCTCAAAAAACACCTATCCATCTGGCTATCCCAATGTAGCAACAGTTTGTAGAATTGCTCTGACTGCTCTTATGATCTGTTTTTATGTTTTTCTTTTTCTTTTTGTCACCGTGCTCAATCAAATAACCAGTGCCGATACTTCAAGCTTGGGTGTATTATTTCATGTTGTCATTCTATCTTGGTTGCTTTTGAAATTTCCACAGGTTTCGAAGCACTGAAGAAGGAGAAGGATTGCCCACGATTGCTTGTTTATGTCTCTGCTGCATTTCAGAAGTTGGGGAAGATTTATAGCTTTAGTGTAGTAAGGGGGAAATTTTAATATGAGACATAATTCTTCACCATCCATACATATGTGCACACTGCGTGGGACTAAGAGTGAGAAACAGGGAGCATGGAGAGTAAATCTTGATCATTTGTGGGTTTCTGGTTTGGTTTCTCCACTGAAAGTGAAATTTGGAGGAAGGAGCAGGATGAATATATTAAGGTGGCTTGTTTGACTTGAGCATTTGAAGTAGAGGCTGATTCCAAGGAATAGCTTCTTGCAACTTACATGTTTGTAATATATCTTGCCAGTGAGGAAAAAAATTGTTGCAACTGTTAGGTTTATGTATTTATTTTCTGTTAAGTTTATGTATTTATGTACTTTATTTTTATTTTTAGATTTATGTATTTATTTTTTAAGAACATGTGTCTTAGTTTCACCTTTCCTTCTCACTTAGTACTCATTGTCCTGATAACTGCTTATTTATATTCCTTATTTATCAAGAACACATTTTGCTGTGAGGAGTGGGAAGAGTCCCTATACAATGAGATCACAATTCCCTTGAATATGTTTTTCTTCATGACATGTAGGTCATACCGGCTTAGTTTCCTTTTCCATAAAGACAATTTTTTTGTGCTTCACATTACAGAGGTTTCAGGTGGGGCCTAACATCTCTCTGTATTTGTTTGCTTTGCCTTTTGCAGACAGAGCTGTATCATTCTCAGTTCATTTGTTGTGACCATCAGCAGCTAGAGCACAGCAAACAGGCCCCAGATCACAGACAGATCCTCTTTGGTAGTGATGTATGGGAAGCTCAAGCAGCAGCTTGGTTTTGACAGGTATGGTTTCACCTAGCTGAGTGAAAAATGAAGAGAAGCTAGTTTTGGCTGGCCTGGCAGAAACAAGCAGGAAAGCCTTCTGGCCCATGCAGTACACTTCACTGGCATTTTCCTTTTCAATGGAAGGATTCTGTGATTCTATGATTCTATGATTCTGTAAGACTGCTTCTTAAAACAGCTCTTCCTTATGTGTTCATATTCCTAGTTAGAGAAAGAAGTGGAGCTGCTTGAAGCAGTCTTTAGGCTGGTCTGCCCTACCACAGAAGTGGCTGGGTTTACACAGAATCATAGAATCATAGAATTGTTAGG
>JBCJKH010057938.1:13966-26700 GCA_039877255.1 Loriculus beryllinus
AGGATCACCTCCTTGGACCTGCTGGTCACGCTCCTTTTGATGCAGCCCAGGATACGGTTGCTTTCTGGGCTGTGAGCGCACACTGAAGCCGGCTCATGTTCATTTTCTCATCGACCACCGCCCCCAAGTCCTTCTCTGCAGGGCTGCTCTGAATCTCTTCCTTGCCCAACCTGTGCCTGGGGTTGCTCCGATGCAGGTGTAGGACAAATATACTTCTATTACATGCACACAAACTTTTTCTAAAAAGTGAATTAAAATAGTAATTTGATGCAGATGGTGTAGCAGAGCATGATTAAAGTGTTTAGTCCTAGAATCTGTTTAATTACTCAACTGTATTAAATAACAGTGTAACCTGTTTTCTTAAATTTGCCAAAGGGTTCTCAAGAACTCTGTGAAAAGCTTTGGTTTTATCACTTTAAAGTAATGCTGAAGAATCGATGCATTTCTAAAGTGCCCATATGGCACTCTGTACTATTGGTAAGTAGTTTGTCATGATTTCGTTGACAGCAATGACTCAGTAACGTAATGTGACTTTGTCCTTTGTTTTGAGACATGGGTGTGTAGACCAAACCCAGCCAATAGCTTAAGTATAAAACTGTAGCAAGCCAAATACTGTTTCAATGTTGAAATTCTTGTAACTGTAGCCACAACCCATCTATTGTGCTTAAAATGATAATGGAATATTATCATTCTTATTTTAAAAAAAGGGGGCAATGCTTTTGAGGGGTTTCCAGAGAAAGAGCTTTCTCTGCAAATGCATTAAACTGTTCTTAGGTTTATTTCTAGCAACAGTATCAGGCTTTCACGAAAAAGCACGTTTTGGTTTTTGCCTACTAAAATTATAATTTATTTCAACACAATATTTATCTTTTATATTTGCAGTTTTACAATTTATCTTTTTTATATTTACATATTTATTATTTACTCTTGTCAAATCTCAAACCAGAATGTGACATAGGTATGAGTAATAGGGAATAACCAGAAGAGAATTCCAGTGAGAGCTTCCAAGTTTCTGAAGTGTTCTTCCATTTCTCATCTCCTTGGGCATATGATTGGTTGATATAAAAGCACAATCTGTCTTGTTTTGCAAGTACTTAAAGAGTCTGAGAGCTCATACGACATGCAAGACATTAATAAGTACTTTGCTTCAGAGCACTTTCATCTTTTTAGGAAGAATGTTTCCTTCTTTTTTTGGAAGAAACATTTATTGAGTAAAACTGGAGTAAAAGGCAGGCCAGATCTTACTGTGGTCTTGTTTCTGTTTTGTGCTTTTCAAGTTAGAGGATTCTTTTAAAAACTGGTTGGTAGGTTTGCCCATGAGTTGTGGGTTTAGATTCTGCAAGAATGTCCCTTTTGACCTCTTTTTGTAGTGAAGTTAGTTACAAGACTATTGCTCATGTCTGATTTAGGATGTAAGAGATCTCTGGAGTTTTCCATAATGTGTGGGCAGTGATAGCATCCCGTAAGGCCAGGATGAAGCAGCTAGGTCAGACTTCTGCTCTGAAGAGTCTTCTAAACAACATGTCTACCAGCTGCAGAAGAGGTCTTGAGAGACTGATCTTGCCTACCTAGACTCCTCTTTTTAGTCTAGGGCCCTCCTCTTACCCTCTACAACCTTACAGAAAGACTGAGAAGCTATGAAACAGTCGCAGCAACACTGCTAAGGTTTTATAAGTAAGAGATAATAAAAGTAATTGTAAAATGTCTTTTGAGTATTTAAGTTAGTAAAAAAAGAACAATCTTACATGAACATAACTCATTGATAAAATATGCTATGCCTAAAGTAACATGCACACTGTGTATTTATCAACTACTCATTCTCCCACTAGAGAATGAGAATCTACTTCTATTTGCGTAGTCTTGAAATTTTACTGTAACTGTAACTGTGGGCAAAACTGCTCTTTGAACTTCTCTCTTGTGCAGCTTTAAAGGTAAGGGCAATCTTAGTCAAGTGATGTCACTATACTTGTTTCCTAGTCATTTCTTGGGTCATGTTCTGCTGCAAAGTGTTGCCTAGCAATTGGCAAACCCCAAGATGACAGATCCTACACCTTTAAGCAATTTTTAGAAGCTCATCTAACTTGGAACCAATGCTCAATTTTTGTAGATTCCATTGGAAGCTTCTTTACAATGGTATCAACAAAGTATAAATGGTATCAACAAAGCATAAAATTGGCTTTTATACATTTATCAACGTTTAGAAATTACAGCTAGTTTGCTGTGTTACCAGAGCTTTCCCTTACATACACTTTCTCTTCTCTTTATTCTCGCCATTTCAAAGGTTGTCATAATCATTTAATCTCTCATTATGCAATTAGATATGTTGCTACACATTTATTAGCACACTTACTGTCAGACTAGTAGTAAGGCTCTAATTTACACTTCCCAAAGCATGGAAATTCCTGTGTAGGAATAAAGGCTCCCTTCTTTTCCCTCCTCCACCTATCCTGAGGTGCTTGTGCAGTGAAAAGTATTGCAGGAGACGGAGATGTGTGAATGATAAGTGCTCTACATGTTGCAACACCTGGACATGATCAGACTTGTTAAAGATGATGTATGAGGTTTGAGCCTGAGTTTTCTGCATTTGTACTGGCTGAAATTTTTCCTCCCATAGCTCCTTGGGGTTCTCTGAGAAATCTCTTTTCATCCCCCAACCAAAGGGAGCGCAATCTCTGCCTTCCCCTACAGCCCCTTCTAATAGCATTTGTACTGCTGGTTGGAAGACTGAAGTCTTCTTGTGCAGTCTTTCCATCTAGGTGTTTCCTAGTCCATCCTGCAGATGAATATTTGGAATCATGAACAGCTCACACCAGAAGCATGTTAATGGTTGCATCATCTTGGAACCAGCTGAGAGCCTTTCTTTCAGGAGTGCTTAATTTTATTTAAGCCAACCATGTAAATTAAGTACAGAAGCCACTTAAAATGTAACACTTCCTTCCATTTATAACCTATCAGCTCAAAGGCATAACATCTCTTAAGGATTTTAATCCATCGGACAGTAATGTATTAAGGAACTAGTGATGTTGTCTGTCTTGTCACTGTGGAGTTAGTGACAGTTAATGCATGGATTAATGATTTAAATAGTGTTGAAAGACCAGTGAATCATGAATCTGTATCTCTGATACTGCCCTGGAAATACCAACTCTAAACAATCAGAAGCCCCTGTAGAGTTGTCTCTTCAGGAAAACCTATTGGGCTGTCATCTGTATGCAATACTCACGAGTATTACGTGTATTACATATAAAATACTACATGCTGAAAACCCTTTCAAGTTCCTTGTGTTACCATATAGTAGCAGTACTGTTTTTTTCTCTCTCAGCATCTTGGAATATTTTCTCTATTTACAATCTGCAAAATTTGTTCCTTGAAAACAGAATCATCAGTTTTACTCAAAGCTGAGATAATACTACAATATTTACTGTGTACTGTTTTTCTCAAAACATTTCATTATTTATGTATCTGACAATATGTTTTTACATTAGGGAATTTTAACCAGGAAAAAAAGCTGCTGAACAAATTCTGTTTTTCCAGATGTTAAACTTTTTTTTTTTAGATGTTGATGCAAATAAATAGTGTATCCAGGAAAAAGAAAGCTGTCTCTGTGAACAACATGCTAATTTTTAAGTCAGAATGTTATGAAGTAGGTCTTGGGGATCAGTCAGGGTTTTACATGTGTAAAAAAAAACAAACACAAGAATTGACTGCTGTGTGTTGCTGTAACACCCCTAGAACATGGCTAACGCCCAATTACTGCATGCTTAGACTTGGATGGTAATTACAATTGAGCTGTAAAATATTTTGACAGTTTCCAACTGTTGTGTGGTTATTAGCCAGGCATCATAAGGGAACGAAATACAGTGATTTGATTAGTTCTATATCACGATCTGCTTAAATAGGGACTTTGAAAATAAACATGTAGCGTAAAGTGTTAATCAAAAGCAGTATTTAATTACTAGCAGCTTTTCTTGACTTCTGCAGGAGACAGTTCCTCTTTCATGAAGATTTTGCTTTCTTAAATGAGACTTGCCATACCTTTATGCTTCAGCTTTTCGTTTACAGGCTTTTACTTGTTGAGTGCTAAAAGCATAACCGCACCAAATTTAATTTGTAGCATGAAAATTATGTGTGTGCTTTTCAAGGGGATAGATTTGCCGGTGTTGAAGCTAGACAAGCTTGTGTTAATTACATATTATAAAACAAAAAGGATATTTTCATTTAACATGCATTTCTCCTTTTAGCTACACAAGTCCCAGCAATTAGCAAATTTAGGTAGTGTAAGAATTCCTGGAAAAATATATGTTAAGCCAAGTGGCACTTGAATTGCTCTCACTTTTACACGTATTTTTATTTTGAAATTAAAGTAGTAAAGCAAAAATATTCAAACTGCATGCAAATTAAGCTCCAGATTGTGCCAGTCTTATGTTCATTAAGCCATTGAATCTTTGAGTAGTGCCTGTTATTCCATAGGGGCTATTCACGTAATAAGGTACTATTCAATCAGGTAAAGATAGCAATCTGCCTTCACACTGCTTAAATAATGTTTGTTCCTTTGGGCAACTAAAATAAGCCTGCCATTCCCTAATTTTTCACTTGCTTAATTTATTTAATAATACTTCTTGGATGTATACGTTGTTTATAAATGGTATTTGTGAGTGAAGCATTGTTGGTAAAGAAGAATTTTTCATGAATTACCACCTTGGTTTTTCTTTTTTTTTAAAAAAAAGATAAAAAAGGAAAGAAAGAAAAAGACAAATAAAAAATAACCCTGAAGTAGTTGTTGTTTCCCAGTTCGCTCTGCTTGTGACATCTCTGCTGTTTCGGTTACCGGTGTTGCTTATGTCTCACTGATTGCCCCAGTACCTCATTTCACCCATCTGTAATCAGGTGGTTTCTTTCTGGCATTGTCCTGGGTTTGACCAGAACTCTCACCTTGCAGATGAAATAACCTTTGTCCTGTATCCTGCATGTTTCAAGTGGCTTTGTGACTTTCTGTGGAGATGTGCTGAATGGAGAGACCCTTCCTCTCTGCTGGTGTTCTTGAGAAGCGGATGGAGTGGTTCTACTTCTTGGTAGTCCTGGGGTAACAGTTGGACTTAGCAATCTTAAAGGTCTTTTCTAACTTAGTTGATTCTGTGATAGCCAGTCTCCTAAAACCTAAAGGAGAAAATATGTACTCTGTACAATTATTCATTTGAAGAGATGTGTTGGTAGTTATTGAACTTTCTGTGTATTCAGATAGCTGTCAGGAAAAAGTCAAAAACACACTGTGCTTTGCAAGGGAATCTGATTAACACAAGCAAATCAGTGCATGAGTTGCTTATGGAACAAACAGTGTAAGGACACCACTGCAGGCTTAATGTTTAAAAGGGGAATTTGTGAGGGTTGGTTTGTTTTGGGGTTTTTGGTTGCAATTTTTTGGGTGAGAA
Organism: Loriculus beryllinus; assembly: GCA_039877255.1. Classification (NCBI taxonomy): domain Eukaryota; kingdom Metazoa; phylum Chordata; class Aves; order Psittaciformes; family Psittacidae; genus Loriculus; species Loriculus beryllinus. The sequence continues at coordinate 19,393 of JBCJKH010057938.1, forward strand.
CTGAGGGGCCAGTGTGAGGTGTTGCTTGGTGGGAAGTGGGGGTTTTCCAGCTTGCTTCCCCTGCTGTCAGAGAGTGGAGGGGAGCTTTGCCAGGCTCCTGCTCATTGGTGGCAGCAGCTTGTGCTAGCTGTGTCCTTTCCCTGTAGGACTTGGAGTTAAGAAACACGGGGAAGGCAGGTCTGAAACACATCTCAAAAAGATCACCTGATTCCTGATCTTTCTTCTGTGATCTTCTTCCTGATCTTTCTGCTGTTTTGATGCTGACTGAAGTGGGAGAGGCAGTACATGTCTTGCAAGCTTTATTCCTGTCTGTACATCTCAGTATGGTGTTTGTCTTTTTCACAACAACCTGATGTTGTTGACTTATGTTCAGTTTGAATAGACTGTTTCCCCCACATCCTTTTGTGAAGAACTGTTACCTAACCAGTTCTTCCTCATCCTGCATTTATGTAAATGATTGCTCCTTCATATGTTGCGCTTTGTACCTATTGAATTTCACCCTGGTTTCTTCAGAACTCTTTTTATATGTTTGGTGTTCTTCTAGTGCATTTGGTGTCCATCCCAGATTCATGTCTAGTGTATCATCCACCTTCGTAATCCAGGCTTTCAACACTGAGCCCTAGAAATACTCTTGGAGATCCCCTTTCAATGCATAATATGAAGAATCACTGAAAACTGGTCTTAGGTGTAGTTTTCCATCCTATTTTGCACCTGTGCTATGTGAGTCTCATTAAGGCTCTGTTTTCTGTGCATCCTTATGAGAGCATCTTGAGAGACAAAGAAAAGAACTTAACTGCAATCACAATGCTATCTGCTACTTCTCCCTTCCCTTGCCTGCTTACCTCTTATAGAAGGAACTTGGACTGTTTGTTATGACTTGTTGATAACAAATTAATGTTTGTTGCTTGTCTCATTTTAACTTTCACGTTCTAAGAAGCAACTTAGTTATTTGTCTCACCTCTTTTTTCTTATCTTGTCTACATTCTTCCACTTTGTCTTTTTTTATGCTTTTAAAGACTGGAAAAGAATGTAGATTTTGCCTGCTCCTCTAATATCTCATCTATTGTCAAGTTTTCAAACTGACTGTTAATTTCAGATGTTGTTTCATATTGGTTCTTCCAGTACTCTAGGATTACATTAGATGTGTTCAACTGATCTGAAAGCCTCTGGCTTATCTAAGCTATTTTCACACCTGGCTGAAATCTGACCTTTTTGTGCCTGATACTAGTAATGCTAGTCTCTGACTTGCATCTGACTTGCAGAATAAAGGCAGATGAAGAAAAAAAGAAACACATTAAGCATTTCAGATGTTTCCCCATCATCTGTGGGTAGCTTCTCCTTTACCACTAAGTAGAGAAGCAATATTTGTATTAATCACCATCCTTGTGGTTATTTGTGTAGTTGATGCAGCTGATGCAGTAGTTTATCAGGGCTAAAACTAATATGCTTATTTTATTTGCACCCTCAGTTAAGAGGTGTATTCTGGCCTTCAGTGGCACCACATCAGGTTCTGTGTCATCAATACTAGGCTTAAAAATACGGAGTGATCTAAGCCCCTCTGCACACAGAAATTATTTTCCTTTCTTAGTGCAATACCAGCACAAATCTGGCATCTGTGTTGTGTTCTCAAGTATTTAAAGTATTTAAAACAAAGATTTCCCATTTCAGCAAAGACCGACTCTTCCGTAAATTTGCCTATGGCTGTGCATTAATGTAGATGATGCAGTAGATTTACAAAACAGGTATCTATCAAGTTCTGTGGTGCAATATCACCTTAATGATAGATCATCGGAAGCTTGCCTGAAAAAAACAACGTCTGTTGAAATGTTCAGAAGAGTGGGAGAATGACTTGAGTCTATTTAATGGCTAATGTCAAAAGCAATTCCTGCAAGAAAGTTCACTGTGTTTAGAAAGAATTGGCAGCAACTCTCATTTTTAGTTTGCCTTGTGCTTTCTCTTAGAAGAGATTCTTGTGACCTTTTCTGACAAGCTCTAACACTTCCATTGTTTGCTGCAGGCCTTTGAAATGTGGCAGAGATAGCCTTGGGCCCAGGGAGGTGCGTTTTGCTAGTTCAGTTCACTTTTAACAAAGTTAAAAGCTTTGAAAATTGCTATTCCTCATCTGTGGTTTAAGTTGCTTAATTCTGGCAACCTGCCCAAAACCCTGAACGTTCCCATCATGGCAGAAAGCCAGGGATTGTGAGCCAGCAGCATCCTGGTAGCTCATCTGGGCTTCCAGCACAGATTACACAGGAGCAGAGACTTCAGCCCATGTGGCACTCGGGCAGCTGGAGAAAGGAAGGTGGACACAAGGAAATTGCTCCTCTTCTGAGAGCAGAAAAATGAGGCCCCATCCCTGCGTGTGACCTGTTCATACTGTTACATTACAAATACATGTAATCATCAGAGAATGAGCTCAGCGTTTAATTCCACTTAATGGTATGAATTATATACCTTTTCCTGTTTTTTATAATTGAAAACATGTTGTTCAAGACAAAGATTATGCGACCTTGGGGAAGAGAAGGTAGACGAGCCTCAGCCAATCCTTTAATAATAGTTGAATCTGAGAAGGAGCTCACTATGACTTTTTTCATGACTATACGGACCATCAGGTGAAATTATTTGCACATAAGTAGCCAATTCATTATGTTGTCTCAGATTGGTTTCTTCCTTACAAGCTAATTAACATAGTCTTCTCCTTGCCATTAGCTAATAAACGTAGGGCTTCTCAACCTGGTGAAGTAGCTACCGTCGCTCCTGTGCAGGACTGTTATTCTCTTTTAAGAACATCCACAGGGGAAGGTATTCATCTTGAAATAAACAGTCTCTTGTTCCTAATTGGTTCCCAGGAGCAGACAAGGCTCCATGTCCTGTTGCCCAAGTGAGGAAATTGTCCAGTAGTTGGCATGTTGTGGCTTGTGGTTCTGAAGGTTGAGTTCAGTTTCCAAATACTTGGGGTTTTTTATCCTTTTAATCCCCAGCAACAAAAACCAAACTGAAACCCTAAAAGACTATGCTAAGTAAAAGTTACTTCATTTCTAAATAAAGTGAAAGTTGAAAAGAGGCTACCAGGTAATTACAAAAATTATGAAATGAAGTACTTAGCAGTTCTGAATTGCCAGATTTAAGGTAGCTGCTGTTACTATAACCTCTCCCACCTTTGTGCGCTGTGTGCCTGCAGGTTGTGTACTTGTACACATTGCAATTGTATGACTACATACCATGATTTTCTGCTGGACCACTTCCTCAGTGCTCGGAGCAAAAGTAACCAGACCCTGTAATAGAAGAGGCAGCTGTCTGCTGGGCTGCCATTTTATGTTTTTGTAGGAATTGGATGGTGTTTCATGCAGCATGATCTCTTTGTTGTGTTGGGTGAATGCTATAGAGCCTGGGCAGAGCTCACAACACAGAGCTGGTGTGTGACACTGAGCAAACTGCAGTGTTTGAGGCTATGAATGATGTGTTACTGTGTTGGAGATGGCCAGGTCTTAGGCTTCATCTTAACTTGTCTAAGTCTAGAAGGTGGTTTTTTTGGTTATTCTGAGTGCTGTCACCTGCCCCTGGAGTCAAGAGGAGTGCTTTGGTGGAATGCTGTGGGTGCGCACATTAGATTCACAGTAGGTATTGTCCTTGAGTTCTTGTGATAGTCTGTTCACTTTACTGGCTCAGGCAAGATACGTTATTCACACTGTTTCATTCTTTGTGAAATACCAGTTGTGAGTCTCTTGTGTCAACATATTCAATCACCCATCACAGACTGCCCTAATACCTTGTGAAGACTATCACGCCAGAGATCAGAAGCAAGTTGAAATGCTGTGTTTATTGCAGCATTTGCATCATACTGCTTAAATGAAGCTGAGTGCCTTACACTGTATGTTGATGGTAATAAATAAGAAGCAACAACTTTTTGCCTTGAGCTGTGAGATTGGAGTATGAGAAGAAATGGGAAGTGATGATCAGAATAAAAAATACCATTGTCATGTTTGTTTGTGGGGTCGGACAAGTAAAAGTTGTGTGGATGAAACTAACTCAAGCATGAGGTACTTGCTAAACCTTAAACGCTGGGACCAGAAGGGACAGGATGTTGAAAGACAAGCGTTGTGTATATGATTCAGCCATGTACAGAACAAACTGCGTAAGTTTAGGTGTGAGTCAATGAGGGAGAGTGGCAAACAGTAGGAAGCTGTGCCTGTTTAAGAGAGGGAATACTGTAATGTGGTCTTGATGGCAGGTGTTATCTTCATCAGCTCTCCCTTGGGTCTGAAGTATTCAGTGTATTAAACACAGCATTATACAGCGTGATGTGGGACCACATTGTCTGTCCACCTGCAGCTAATAAAGTGAAAACATACTGAAAGCACTAACTGCCCCCCACCAGTTATTTTCAGAAGCAAATCAGTGTGGATTAAACTTTGCAAGAAATTTTTCTGTTCCACAGTAGTGTGAGCAAATGGGTGCCTTTTGCAAATGAGCATGGTTTGGAAAACTGTTGAGGAGAGCAGAGTATCCAGGTGGCTTTGATTGCTTGCTTTGTTCTTCCAGATTGAGATGCTCTGTTGCTTTTGTTCTCTAGAAAGTTGTATTTGTTCCATATGCTTCTACTTTAGTTAGCATGTACATACTCTAGATGCTTTCCTTTCTTTTCTCAGGCAGTTTGGAAAAGCTCTTTCCAGTCTCATGGCCACCATACGAAATATGTAACAGGCAACTGAAAACATGTGAAATGTTTTAGAATGAAATCATTTCACCTACTTGAGCAACAACTAACTTGAGGCATGTCCCAGGGATTTCTCTTTCCTCCACATCTTGCCAGATTCAAACATGAGAGCATCATGTCAGCTCAGGCAGATGTCTAAATCTTAAAGTTATGCTTGAACGTGGACTGGTTTGTGCTGAAATTTTAAACCTGTAAAATGATAAGCAATTAAAAGCTTATGCCTAAGGCTGTTAAGATAAAAGTTTATATTTTGTTGCATATCCATATTACCTGTAGGCAAAATCAGAGGATTGAGGAGGGCAGAGTTTTAAGATGCCTGATGCTGGAGAAACCCAGACATTACCTAAATACTTGTTGCTAATCATATATAGGAAAAAAATTCAGTGAATCTGTAACACGTACCAGGTAGGACTAGAGACACTTTGTGTAATCATATGCCATGCAAGTAGAGAGCAACAAAATTAAAGAGTGTCCTCCTGATCAAAGGATCAGGATGGCCAAACTCCTAACATTTCTTTCTGGAAAATGTATATTTTATAATACATGCAAGGTACTTCCCTTACCAGAAGCGGAGAGCAGTGCCACTTGTATTTTGTTGTGTCACTGAAGCCGTCATAATGTTATAGTGACCTGCTACTTCAAAAATACTTAACTACCCAAAGTAAAGAACGTCTCAACGCAGCTGGGTCATAAGGATGTTTTCTCCATTTTTGGAATAACACAGAAAGCAGTTTTAGTCTATCTTTGCAGACTTGATTGCCATATTCTGTTTTGGTCCTGATCCCAGTTAAAAATCAGATTTTTGACTTATGCCTTGCCTTTTCCACAGCCCCGAATAAACAGAATTGAATGCACATTGGACATGTACAGACTTTGACAAAGGCATAAATTTTACCAAGTGAGCCGTATTCAATTTAGGATACTCCTGGGCTGAGCAATTCCTATGAGTAAAGCCTTGTGTTTTTCAAAAACTAAAATTCTAGAGTATAATCTTCATGATGCAGAATTATCTACTTGACTGAAATGTATTAGGGTGTCTTGTTTCTACTGCACTTTTATACCATTTTCAGATGGCTCAGTTCAGCTGAGTTTCCCAAACTTTTCCTGCATCCAGCCGCAAGCTGCACATTTTGCCTCACCTGGTTGTATGTTCCTTCATTTACCTTTATCTTGCATGTTAATGGTTTCATAATGTTCAGTGAGCCTAGATAGCATTGTAGTTTTGATAGGGGTAAGGGAAAATCCCTTTTTTTTTTGCCAGTCAAATAAGTAAGAGACCATTGCCTGTACTTGCTTCTTGAGAAACAAAGCTTGTTTATTGACTGCTTGTAGGTTCCCCCGGTTCTGACTTTAAGCTCTATCTCAGTCTCAGCTGCTTCTCCTCCTGCAGTTCATTACCGTTCCTAGGTTGTCCTCTCCTTTCCTCTTTGGCAAGTTGTGTCCATTAACATAAAACTCAAACCACACAAGTCTTCAGTCAAGATTCCCACAGCTGTTACATACTTCTTTTTTCTTAAGTCTTCTCAGCATCTCTCTCTTCCAGCCATCAACACTGCCTCTGCTCTCTTTAAATCCTCTACCCCATGCAACCTGTCAGCAAGCTCTTGCGAGTTGCTCAGACTGAGCCCCTACAATCGTCCTTCTGGGTGCTCCCCAGGTCTCATACAAGAACTTGATTCATAGCTCCATGTTCACATCATCAGTTCCTGTCTTGATTTTCTTCTCCTGAGTGTTAGCCTCTGTGTGTCAGATGCAGCTCAACCATCACTTTGCAAACATCAATGCACTTGGTGCCACATATGAGAGCAGCATAATAATTCTTAATTTTTTTTTTTAACTTATGGATGCAACCTAATATTTAAAGCTATTGTCCTCTTGTTATCATAGAATAATGGTCTGATGGAATAATCTCCCAAGAGGAAAATTATTATACACTATAAAATGTATTAACTAATTTTCCAGAACATGTAAATAGGAAGAGTAAAGAGACTTCAGCGCTTCTGTTGACTGTGAAACAAAATGGTGCTGAATCCAGCTGATAAATCCACCCACATGGTGCTGCCTCTAGATCTGAGCTACCATGTGAGGGACCAGCTCTGGAACCTCTGCACTTGCCGTACAGTTAATCCACAACTGCATAAAAATCAGTTGATGAGACTCAGTCATCTGTTGATCAGCGAGCAGATCTGGCAATCTGTTGTGGGTATCTTGTGCTTTTTAGTGGCATTTCCAAATAAGTTCTCAGGGACTTTGGCTTTTGAACTGAAAAAGCCAAGTCATGACTGCCATGTGGTGTAGAAGAATTTGTAGTCAGTGCTTAAATAATTATGTAAGAAAAAGATAATTAAATTTTTGTTTGTTGGGTTCCCACCAATCTTGTTGAGCAAACACATGCTAGAAATGGGCACTTGGTAGTAATTGTGTTTGCTCTGAACCTGTAACCAATATCTACAGGTATTGAAAGAAAATGTTTTTCATAATGATGGTTCACAAAAATAAATCAAAACATTTGTGAGGGACTGGGATGCTGGGGAGGGACTCTTCATTAGGGGCTGTAGTGACAGGACAAGGGGTAACGGGTTAAAACTTAA
>JBCJKH010057940.1:0-10547 GCA_039877255.1 Loriculus beryllinus
GCGCACACTGAAGCCGGCTCATGTTCATTTTCTCATCAACCAACACCCCCAAGTCCTTCTCTGCAGGGCTGCTCTGAGTCTCTTCTCTGCCCAATCTGTAGCTGTGCCTGGGACTGCTCCAACCCAGGTGTAGGACCTTGCACTTGGCATGGCTGAACTTCATAAGGCTGGCATCAGCCCACCTCACAAGCATGTCAAGGTCCCTCTGGATGGCATTCCTTCCCTCCAGCCTATCAACTCAACCACACAGCTTGGTGTCATCTGAAGTTTCTTCATCATATGTCAAGCTACATCTTCTGCTGAGGATTACATACTGTAAATGCCTAGTGAGTGTTTGTTTCCAACAATGAAATTCCTTTTAAAAATACAACAAAGGAAACCAAAACCAAAGAACAACTCCACAGAGAGATTTTCATCAACCAGTTTCAGGTTTAGATTTTTATTCTGCAAGGACAACAGATACACCTTTAAATTAATCCCTTCTGGATTAAACCAAGACAAGCAGGAAAGTCTTCCTTCAAGTTTAACCTTTTCCAGTCTAACCTTAAAAGCATCTCCAAGAAACGGGCACCTCTTAAATCATAAGCCACATTCTGTATCTGAGAGAGAGTTTCACCTCCTCACTTTCTCACATGTTGTCATTGGGATTTTTTTTACGCTTATCAGCCCTGCAAACTCAACACACTGATGGATCCCTGGGCAATATTCCCTTCCACATTACATGCCAGCAGAAGTCCTAGGTCCAGTTGCAGATCTGGCTGCAGACATGCAGCCAGAGGTGGTATACTGAGCTGCAAAGGTCAGCTGTAATGCCATGGATAGCATGGTGACTACTCTGAAAGCAGAAATAACTTGACTTTGAGATTCCCCAGCAGATACAGGGCTGACAGGTTGAAGAATCGTTGTTAACTGAGCTCCTGATGAGGAAGTCATTCAGAAGTGGTCTCTTGCTAATGAGGTTTTAATGGTATCCCTCTTTGCAGAGTACAAAATGCTAAAGTGCTGCACATCAGGGTAGTAGTCAAGTGCCATTACAAAATGTTCTACAGCAAGCTTTATTAATGCACTCTGCAAACAAACTAAGGTCAGCAACATATGACAGACAGCAATATGACTCAGCTCTGCCATGGGCTTTCATCAAAAGACAGATTTCCTTCAAGCAAAAGTACTGTTTAAGGGCTCAGTTTCAGCAAGATTTCTTTTAAGTGTCAAGTTCTCAAATCAGAACAGATCCAGAAAAATATGCGTTGTGGTCACCTGCTCTCTAAAAATAGGTCAGTACGGAACAGGCAGAGTACCCTGGCAGCTTGTGGTTCCAAGTATTTTATTCTTGGAGACAGAAAAAGAGCGTCAATAAGTTACGTACATAAACAGCAGATTTCTTCCAAGCAGCAAGGGCAAGAAGAGAAACACTTAACCTGCCTCTGCCAGTCTATTTTAAAGAAAGACATGGGATACTGCAGCAATAAACTATTGTGTAACAAGTCAAGAGCTTACCCAGAGGGAAGACATTAAATTGTTAAACACTTTTGATTCAAATTGAATGTCATTCCCCCGTGGGTGCCAATGCCAAGTGCCCTACTTCAAAATAAACCAAACAGTTTTTTCTTCTTTTTCAATCATCAGCTGAGATAAAAGAGAAAAACTCAATTCAACGCAAGTGTCAACACAAGGAACGATGCTCAGTTAACTGAAGTTTGAACTCTGTAATTCAAATACATTGCAAAACTCAGCAAAGCTGAAAACAAGAGGGTTTCCTTCTGGGCCTTAGTATTTACCAAGTTTTATCCTGCAATGTTCTATAATACAGTGTGCTCTCCAGGATACACCATTACTAGCCTAATTATTCCAAGCCAACATATACCATTTTGACTTAAGACATAGGCACTCCTTAAACAAAGGGAAGTTAAAGCACCTACAAGAGGTTTGCCCAGGACAAAGACATCCATGAAAACAAAACCTGGGTGAAGCCTAGAGATATCAGCACATCTTTAGTGTCCTCTTGGGGCATTCTTGTCTTTTTATGTATGTATGAGAATCTGTTGTAAGTGAAAATGCTTTTTATATGTCAACTGCTATCTCACTATACCGTTCATCTATGTTTTCTGTAAATCCATCTCCCATTTTTATCAGCCACTCCCAATCAGGTTTTTTTAACCTCTTCCCTTCCACATCCCCCCAACCTTCCTCCAGTGAACCTGACTCTTCCTACACCAAGAGAAGCAATAGGACTCCTAAAAGCACTTCAGAATGAGTTTGAGCCATTTAGATTCCGTTCCCAACCACCACTGGACCAGTGAGGTCTCCAGGGTCTGCAGTTTCATTCATCAAGACAATATTAATCAGCCAAGCAAAGCAAAATATTTTTTGAAATCTGAGTCGGTGTTCTCCAGTCAGCACACTGAAGAGTATGTGAGGGGTAATACACTCCTGGCAGCTACTGTTCCTAAAAAGATATGCTGCTGGCTTCTAAACCAAATGGCATCAGCTTTTTAGGTGTTTTAAGGGGCCCTTGTGCTCATTCAAGTACAGAAAGGGTCAGTACAACAAGGCTGAAAGTCAGAGCCATGAGGTTTTGCTAATCACCTCACAGGGATGCGAGTAGCTCCAGCTGAGATGCTCAATGCTCTGGGCTACAAACACACTTGAGAATGGGAAAGAAGATCCTCTCTCTGGATTAGTTTTCTTAGTCTCAAGAGCAGCTGCTTCTCATGCCAATACTGTGCTCCTGCCAGCTGCCTTACTTCTACTTACAGACCTCTCCTAGGCACTAAGACATAGCACATCCCACACTAGCTCTGGTCTCTCATCTCCAAAGCGCACCAGACTTTTTTCTGCTTCCCTCCAGGTTTTAGACACATGTTGTTGGAAGCAGAGAAGCAAGAAGTGTTTTACCAGTATCTCATGAGCAAGCTGGTCCCCAGAATGAAAGGGCTACCACCCTTTCCATGTTTTGCCCCTCCTAGCTCTTACTCATGCCTTGGAGAAGGATAACACTGCACTTCCTGATTCTGTACTAACACCAGATTACTTCAGCTCAAGGGACAGGTTACTTCTCTCTCCTGCCTTAGCAGGACATGTATAGCCAATTCATCAAGACAACTTGTGCCATCTTGTTCTCATGTCGTAGCCTGTCTCAACCATAATCGGTCTCAACCAAGCAACAGACCAGAGAAACAGAAGTGGTCATTAAGTTCTTCTCAACTGTTTCCTTTAACAGCTAAAATCAAGAGTAACAAGACTGCGATTCAGCCCAGAGGAAGTATGTCACTACCCAAACCAGAGCACTTGGGTCCAAATGGTAGATTCTCTTTCTTAACTGGAGTTCACAACTAATTGTTCAAGAAGAGGTGCAACCTCCCTGCTGTCCAAGGAAAACTGCAAATTTAATCAGTTAATTGGGCTCATTTCTTTGAGGTAGAGCAGTGCAGAGCAATGACTCCAGGAGGGGGTGAGGGACAGGGCAGAGGGCTCTCTCTGATCTTTTCCAAGGTATGTCCTGCAAAACCCAGCACCTAGTCTCTGTCATCACATTTCTTACACTCCCCAAATGACACTCAACATTTGTGAGCAACTGTACAATGTAAGTTCCCTCTGCCGTGCACAGATTCACCAACCACATTAAGTACTTATGTCCAGAGCTTAAACGAGACACTGAAGTCAGGGGTGCCCAAGAATTCAGCTCAGACACTTCCTTTCCAGAGATTCACAGAGCTGTCCTACATGCAGCTCTGCACAGATGTTTTCAACTGAAGAGGAAACTAAAACTATGAGCAGAGTTCAAGTGAGGATTAGGATTAGTGTGGAAATAAACAGCAAGTAGCTAAATCGTTCTGCAAGAGCAGAGATTACTACGCCTGTTCATTTCCACTTAACTGTACCTCTGCAGCACTACTGTTACTCTGACAGGGAGAAAGCATCAGAGAAGACATGCTGTGACAGTGAACATTTCAGCATGCTGACAGGAACATGGGGAACTGCTGCGGAAGCCTGGATGGACTCTGCAATTCCTGCCTGTCCTGCTACCTGCTCAGTCACAGCAGAAGCAAGGAAGTGCACAGCTCTGTAGTTATATCATAATGCATGTGCTGACATGCATCGTGTTTAGAGGATCTAAGGCTGTTCACTAACCTGAGTCACAACAAATTTTTTTTGCAGTGTAATTGCCAGTCTTTTGAAATACTGTAAATAAACAATCTGGACAATTTTACTTTGTGACCCCAGGAGAAATCAGGTAGTTGGCACATTCCTTCTCGGAAGGCAAATGACTCCTTGAAGCTTTTCTCACACAGCTTTTGTACAACAGAAGAGTTGTATTTCATATCCAGTCTACTGAATGACAAGAATCTTTGAATCACTCATTTGTCACCGAAGGCCCGGAAGGGCATTTTTTTAAAAAGGCTCTTTGTTTTCTCCAAAAGTCAATACTTTATGTACATTAGGATAGTGTTTCTATTTATGAGAGCTTAATAGCTTAGCCTTTCTTACTGGCTCTTAATGTCTATCAGGACAGAGAAAAACAGTGGAAAACTGCATGCAGAGAGGTTAGTCATCAAGTGGAACCACAGCCAGGACCTCCATATTCCATGGGCAGATGCTGTGAAATTATAAGGCTTCATCTCATCACAACACGGAGCAAAGGGATTTGGCAGCTCTGTCCCCCATGCGTGATGTCCCTAGATCATTACCAGGCCAGTGCTTTAGAGCTTACTCATCCTCTGGGAAACTGCAAGTTTGTGAACTACACCCACAGCTGGTGCAATTTGCCGTAGTCATGGGTCATACTTGTCTAGTGCTTGTGATAGTACCTTGTAATTAGGTGGCAAGTTTGCTGTGCATACCATAGGTTTCCCAAACTCAACTGTAGCCATGGGAACTACGTTTCACAATAGTTCTAACTCAGTTTTGTTGGTAGAAGTACACCGTACCGTATTGCTGTGTCAGAGCCTACCCAGCACAGGCAAGCTTTAAAGTAAGCCATCTCTTCAGACTTCACTCTCAAGGAAGCCCACTGGGATTTTGTACAATAGCAAATGGGCCCCAACCATTTCAGCTTAGTAGTAAGTAGCTGATTTCGAGGGATCCTCCCATACAGCATGCTTTATCAGTCTCATTAAAACAGAAGACTTGAATTTCACATTATACAAAGAATCCACAAAATGAACAACCCACAGACATCACCACAGACACCCACTAACAAGGAAATAAAACACTCTTCACAACTGAACCCAGTTTTGAATCTGCAGCACAACACGGCATGCAACAGTTGCTAAATCAAGCCACACTCTCCTGAAGTACAGTACTATCCTCAACAGTATTTCTGCTGAAAGATACAAGATCCAAAATAACCTTCTGTACGTTCAGGTGATGAACAGCGCTCAGACAGGAACCTTTCTGTCAGGTTATGTAGGCTTGGCAAAATTCCTTACAATGAGTAAATTTTATTCCTCCAATGGAACTGAAGATAACCCAAGCTCTTGAGAGGCTGTACACTTCACAGGTATTCACCAGAATAAATACCTCAACTCCTTCCTCAAAGCAAAAATTGCAGATGTCAGAATATGCTGCATTTCTGAAGGTCACTGAGGAGGGTCCGAACCCCACAGAAAAGAATTGCTTTCAAAATGAAATGACCGCAACTTTGCCTTTCAAAACGATTTCTCAGTCACAGTCCCAGAATTCCCTGCCACAAAGGATCTTTGCCTTTGTAGTAAGGCAATTCAGTACAATAATAAAAATAAATAAGTAAATAAAATACAGTAATTCAACAGAGCACATTTAAAACTATCAGCCAGTAAAATTTCATCAGAATGAGACAGTCTTCAACAGCACGTACTTCATTATAAAAAAGTTTATGAAGATTCTTGAGTGTTTGGGTATTTTTTTGAATATGAAATTCCACCTTTAAAAACTTATACAAGGTTAACTCAGCCTTAGATTTGCTTTGGGTTTTCATATTCATGTTTGTTGGTGCTACCCTAGCAAAAGTAAATATTTTACCACTGAAACATTAACTGCTGGCAATTTCTAACCTTCTTCCAGGAAACTTGAGAATATTATGTACTGCCTGATCTTCCCAAGGGAGATTTTAAATATTCTGGCTGGCTACATTGCTAACACATAAAATAAGCATTAAAAAAAAAAAAACCCTCCTCTGCAACAGCTTGTAGAGAAGCTGGAAGAGGCAGATGTGGGGGGAGAAACCAACCAAACAAAACCCAACACTGAATATTTGCTAACCCAACACAAAAAAAGTCAATGCAGTTTCAGATGGCCATTGTTTGATATTAACTAATAATCCCATTACAGCATGAGTCATACCACAGTGCTAAACAGAAGTGCTCAAAATTGTTATTACCAAACATGTGAATGCTATTAGGCAAGGAGTTCAACAGTTGAGATGAAGGCAGACATGAGCAGAATTCAAAGCAGCATGTTTGTGCCAGAGGTAGAATATTTAACAAGTACTATTCAAAGCATTGAAGGTAATTAATCAACAACAAAAGACAAGGACAACAATATCACATTCAAGCCAATAAACTGAAGAAGGCATTTCATCCTCTCAGTGGCTAAATGTTTTAAGGTAGATTGAAGCCAGTGCTTGCTAAGATACCATCCATTTTATAGACAAGACATCTGCAGACAGGAAGATGGTCCATATATCCATATCTTGGATATCAATATAGGTTTAATTTTCTTGACTTTACCTGGGTAACTGCTGAATGAGACACGGCCAGTCCTAGTGTCTGGATCAACTATATTGAAGTTCCAGTGCTTGTATATTCTCAGTGTGGCTGCATATGTAAACCAGCTGGAATGGGCAAAATATATATTCTCATATCCAGGTAGAACCTGGAAAAAAGAAGCAGAAAGAGGAATAGTTTCAGACACTACTATACTTGATAAAAAAAGTTAGTCTCCCAGATTCTAAGTAATTTGATAAATTGTATTGTCTAAGAAGGAGCAAATTCTTGTGCTTTTAACTGTGTACTTAACAATGAATTTCTGAAGTTTCTGGTAATAATTCTTGTCCATGTGTTGTTTTCAAATAATTAGTTGTTATTTTTAAAAATGAAACAGCTTAGGGGGTTTTGGGACACCTGCATCACAGGGTATTCTTTGTTTTCCCAGTTTCTTCTTGAATACTTGTACTTAAATATTCAGATCAGCCCTCTGCAAACATACCCAACATTAAATTAAAACACGTTATTTCTGTGAAAATGCCTCTGGGTGACTTTAAAGTATGGAAGCAAATGCAAGTATATTTAATTTGAAAAGGTAAATACATATCGATAATAGCTCTATTAAAAGTATTTCCCTGTTACTAAGATTCCTTGTTAGCTCAGAAACCTCTTGTGATAGGCAAATGCCTGAACAAATGCTTCTTAATTTGAGTAGTATTGCTCTGGGAAACATGGAGTCTCCATATACTGACTAGAACCTTGATAATCTTAATTGAAAAATTTAATTGCTACTAAGATGTATCAGACACTTATCTTAAAAGTATTTTTTCTGCCATTACTCCCATTGGGAAGCCATTCCAGAATATCACTGTTAACACTTAGAATATATCAACCAATTGCACCCAGTTGTTCTTGTGCTAGCACTGATCTTTAGTTTAAGGAATCATCTTCTCTTCCTCCCTGCTTAACCTGCTCAATGGATCTGTAGGCCTTCACAATACTCCCTTTCAAACTTCACTTGGCTAGATAGAACAACTTATTCTCTTCCAGTCTCCTCTCCACGGTATTTCCCCATTCCCTAGTAATTCTAGTAGGTTTTCACTGTCAATCTCTGTGGGTTTGGTTTGATTTTATTTTTCCCCTGCCCTTGAACACAGATGAGCAAAACTGGACCCAAAATCCTATTAAAGGCACAAGTGACAACTGCATAAAAGCACCTTGACAGGAGTCTCTTTATGCACATGAAGACTAAACAATGCACATGAAGACTAAACAATGAAGACTCCAGAAATGCAGGCTCGTGACACAGCAAATCAACATAGTCACTGAAGATGAAGTCCTTGATGCTCACCTTGATGAGTGCAGAGCAGTGACCCATGTCCCACTGATATTTCCCATGGCTTCCTGGCTCCACATTGCATTGTCCACCCCTTGCAGAATACTCAAATAATGCAGGAATGAGGTCTAACAGGTCTCCAACTGCATTCAGAAACTGGACATCAAAGATGCTCAGTGGCTGAGGAAAGGGAGGAAAGAGAGACCACAAAAAGCACTTTCAGACAGAGCAGCATCAAGACAGTCTCAGCTGTTAGAATTTTTCTTTTGCTCTCAAAGGAAGCTCTTAAATGGTCTAGGAAACACCTGCTCACAAGGCCCACATACACATGGGCATTAGTGTGGTACTAGGCATCTAGGTATCTTTAAGGGTCTGGCCCTTGTAGTGACATTACCAATGCTAACATTTCTGAGGGGGAGAAAAGGAGACACTAGCTATAACTTATGTATGTTCTGTGTTTGCAAACAGCACACCAATCAGTCTGCTGTTACTGTTATACTGGGGTAATAGTAAGTAGCAAGATTTTAGGGGGGGTTGTTTATGTATGCCTTTGAAGTGCCTTACATTAACAGACACTCTTAGGAGTTTCTGGATTTTTATAAAGACTGCAATTTAAGACAGCCTCAGGACTGAGGAGAAAACAAATCGGAGAAGCAAGATACGTTAATAATACTAATAAAGTATGAAACTAGCTGAAGAAAGAAGTCAGTCAAAAGGCTCTCCAATATGTGCCTTCAAAACCCTTTATGGTTGCAACTAGCCAGGGCTAAATGCACACAGCTTGTTGTGCAACATGCTCTTCAAAACCCTCTTTTAATTTGCCTCTTCAAAAATAAGAGCTTAAGAGTGGTCTAATCTCAACTTCCAAAGACCGTTTTCTAAGTATTTCCTGTTCTTGCTTGCATCATGCCTTTAGTTAAGGTAAGGATTGAGGAAAAAAAGTCAGGGCATACATCACTTTAAGGCTATAAATGGTAATTTTAGAATGGGACACAATCATATAGCAAATAAACACATTGCTTGCAATATAAATCACTATTATTAAACCATACAGCTGACCTCTCTACAAACCCCAACAAAGTGGAGACAAGGAATGGAAAAAAAAAACCCAGGGCAAAATCAATTCACTTTTTATATGGAAGGTTGAAATCTGTGTTACCCATCTACTGCTTTGGAAGAGAGAATAACTAACAGGAAAAACAAAAATAATGTAAACTCCCAGTGAAGCAATTAAATCTCCCCACAATGCTTACCAAGACAACTGAGAGAAATAAGCCAGTCCCATAATTAAAAATAATCCATCGCAGAAGGCCCTAACAATAGCTGTAGTTTCAGGAAGAAATCCAAACCCAACTTTCATCTATGTTATAGTTCATCATATTTTTGCTGTTGGGAGCCAAACTGAAAGCAGCAAAGGCCACAGGTGACAAATATCAAGAGATGTATCTTTACGTAATTAAGCAACTCAGTGGTATAAATCATTTACAAACCAGTCTCAACAACCGCTAATCACTGGAATCCATAGAGAGAGACCTGAACACTGTTTCATCACAATTTTTCCCCATCTAGCTGCACTTAAAGGTCTACAAACCCACCACTCAATGAAGAGAAGCTGTTTTCCAGCATCTAATTCACACAGGCACTACTGCACAGTACCACCAGGAGAGGAGCAAACAGGATTGCATATGAGAATGCTCAGCCAGCCTTGCAACATTCAAATTCTATGTGACATGCGTTTGCTACCACTACATATTCTCCTCCCTAAAACCTGCCTTCACTGCAACATCTACCAGTAGTTACGCTGACATTGCTCTGGCATCACTTGGAATTGCCTGTATATTTTTAAAAAGCTTCACATTTCTGTGCTGTCTTACAGTCATTGCAAGGAAAAAAAAAAAAAAATCAGTAGCTACTAGGAAATTCATTCAAGCTAGATCAAAGCCAAGCTTCAATGCCAAGCAAGGAAGCTATCAGAATTGTACACACAGAAAGGTGGCCAGAGAGCTGGAGGAAAGACCCACTCAAAAAAAGAAGCAAAAGCTATACAAATTCCTAAGGCTCTACTGGGTGACACTGGGCTGCCAGCTCTCAAAGCCAGTCAGAAGAAAGAAGTATCACAGAAGTAAAAGAGTAAATAAGTTGTTAAGCATCCACTAGGGTTCCATTTTCACTCCTGTTCTGAGGGGCAAGCAAGTCTTGTTCCAGTTTATTTCCAGGAATTCATTGTTTTGCTTGGATAAGCCTGGTTTTGTGTTTAAGACTGTCCGATGCTCAGTGAGATAACACAAGCACAGTGCACAGAGCTTCTCTGGAGTCTCAGTAAAACAATGGACTCAAACAGAAGACACTAATGCAGGTCAAATCTGAGAACTTCAAGAGTGGCCTGAGGCATGTGCCACAAAGCTGAGAGCCCCAGTTTGGAAATAACTACAGCTGATTTCCAGGATACATGGAGAAATCTTTTCTATGAACACTTAATCAGGGCTCACTAGCAAGATTGGGGGGGGGGGGGGGGGGGGGGGGGGGGG
>JBCJKH010057941.1:0-46630 GCA_039877255.1 Loriculus beryllinus
GGGAAAATGCCCAAAACCAGACACAGTACTCCAGATGGGTCCTAACTGTTCTGGAACAGAGCAGGAGCTCTCTTCACGCATCTAGCAGGCAAAAACAAGTTTACAAATCAAAGTCCGAACTACAGAATTCCTTCCTTTCTTAAATCCATCAATAGGATGTCTTCACATCCGCGATTGTAGTGAATATCCTGACAGACCCTGGGGTAAGCTACCAATTGCATTTTACTTTGTGTTTCCTAGCCATGTCACTATGTTAGTCATATCCTTGAGTGGTTTAATACAACAGGCTGATCAGATTTGCTTCCTGGCCCTTTTCCTAGGGATTGACAGCATTAGGCACTGATCTGTCTTCTAGTTCTGTCACCTCTTGCCACTGTGAAAGACAACGTAAAGCTGGCTAAGGAAAATTATTTCTGATGTATGGATGTAGAGATATATTCCATCTCAGGAAATATGGAGAAGACAGTCACATCATTTACACTCTAATGATGTTCAGATGCTGGAGACTGGTAACTTTACCACGTGTTCAAGTGGCTTACTTCTGTGTTGGGAGTCAAGCCACAAAATTGTGTAGCTGTAATGAAAATATAAAGGCTTTCTCTCCTCTTACCCATATTCTGCAGCTAAGATCAAAACAATTCTTGTGATGACTTTTCTTAAAGTTGTCCCTGCATTTCATTACTGGCATTTAGTGAAATCCCTTTGGATTTGTGGAAATCATGTAGCCAACATTGCATTACTGCTAATTAGGACCCACCAGCAGCTCATGTGGATCAATAAGGCATCCAAACTGTGGTCCACTAGATGTTTGAAAACATCCTAGACTTATTTCAGCCTTCAGAACTTCTTTCTGAGGTTATGGGCACGAGGAACAGGATAAAGTCAGGATATACCATTGTAACAACATCGTCAGGTGTAAGAAATATTTATTACCATGAAGATTCATGAGTAACACAAGTATCTTTGATCCAACAAACTGAACCTCTTATTCCAATAGAGGAGAACCTCTTGTTCCAGTGAAGATGGCCATATGCTTTGATGATCTTTGTGTGTAGCCACTCTATGCCCTTCTCTGGTGGTGTATAAGCTGTATGTAATATAGTAGTGCCTAGAAATACTGAATAGAATTTTGGATAGCATTGTGCTGGATACTGAAAAAAAAACCATCAGAAGGTAATAAATGAAACGTTAAAGTATCTTTCTGCTGATGATTGATAGATTGCTAGAGTTCTGGTTTGTCACCTTCCATTTTTATACTTTCCATAGGAGATATTCTAGTAAGATACAGATTTCTTTTAAAGAAACTTGATCTGTGGAGTTTCTGATGGGTGGTGCAGCTCCCGTTGGATCCTGTCAAATTTGTAGGTACGAAGCACCTTCCCCAGTTAAATCCTTGCTGACTAGGTCTCCTCCATTTCTTCCCTTGCCATCTTGAATGTGCTGTGCATTTTTTTTATAACACTTGACAGGAGGCTGGCAGGAAGAAACTTATGTTGGCAGAATCCATGTTCTCTGTGGGGGTGGCTCAAGCAGCACTGAATTAAGTTGGAGACTTATAAATGAAGAGTATATTTATAATAATTTTTATTGACGGTAAGTAACTAACCCTGCTTTTAGGGCAGCTGATCATATTAGCTTTAAGAACAGGAAAATGGGCTTCTCTGAATGGCACTTTGACTTTGGTTCTGTGAAGGCATCCATTTGTCCATTCCACAATAATTCTTCTTCAGCTTACACAGTGCATGTTTCCTAGGAATCAAGACTTAATCAAGGCATTTGTTTATTTCTTCTATACAATTTTTAAGTCCTTGGTGCAATGAGATATGGGATAGAGTCATGGGGTAAAAGACAAAAAGATTTTATGTGTCTGAAGTTTTAAAGACTGTCAATAGTTTGTCCAAAAGAGGCACTCCTATTAATGCCTTATTTTTATTAGAATGTTCTATTCCCTCCTATTTAATTGAAGGACTAATATTAACTGTCAGTGCCATACCTAGCCTGAGACTACATCCCACACACCTGTGAAGACATATAGCCCCAAATCAGATATAGCATGCACTATTGCTTATGCAGGCTAACAGATGAGCACATGGAAGGGAATTGAGGGGTACTGTGATTACAATGGAAAGTAGTTGTAATTGAGGGATGTAGGGTATACATCTGCAGGAAACTCAGCTTCATTCATTATGTTGCTCATAAAACAGCTCATTGACCTTATGCCTATTAGTTCGCTAATTCTCCACCCTTTTCTGTGAGGACTTGAAGAACAATAGGGAAAATGTCAACCTAGTGAATCACTGTTGACTATGTCCTCCACATTTTCCTTATTTGGGCAGCCATTTTTGCTCAGGTATGATGAACATCCACAGAGTGGCTAGATAGTAAGCCCTCAGACACTCAGACAGGTGTCTCAAGAAACATTTAGGAGACTTACTCCAAGGTTCATGAACTAGATTTTTAAATAAGCCTAAAGAATTTAGATGTGGGATTTGGGACCGAATTCCCTTAGGCTTCTTTACTCTCTAAAGGCAAGGTATTCAAACAATCTTGACCAAATTAGGCTAATTAGAGTCCTTCATCTTACCCTACAGCATATCTATTATACTTGTCTAATGAGTATACTATTCAACCATGTCAGGGATCTTTGTTAATTTACTGGGAATAAAGAATTAATCATCAGTATTTCTGCTAAGAAGTTTGTGTTTACCATGAACATGCCGAATAGATGTGCAGATGTCAGCCTGATGTGGAATTATAGTTAGACATAATCTTGCACTTCGCCAGTTCATTAACCCATCCATGTTTTATAGCTCTTTGGGGCTGCATTTGGCATAACTTTAGAGATTTCAAGATCTGCTGATATTTACTGAATGTGGTTGAGATAACACACCAAAGAGAGAGAAGCATAATTCATACTTCAGTTTACTTTCGGACTTGTAGCTTTGAGGTGCCCTTTGTTTACAGCTGTTCTCTTGAGTACCTTGAAGCTCCGTCTCTCACTGATGTATCTGGGACAAAATCCTATGTCAGGTGATGCAGTCTTGCCAGACAGCTCTCCCAGTTGAAGAACTGAGTAAGCTGGGATTCCTTTCTTTACTTTTTGATTTACCCAGTGACCATAACAGCCTTAAAGCCTGCAGTTTTCTTAATTTGTCATTTTTATTCGCATATCTGATCCATGGAGCAGAAATACACAGTCAAGTGCCAAATCAGACATAGCAGCTCTTGTTAGTGTGTGTGCTATACTACACACTTTCATGTTTCTCTTTGTGTGAGTATATAAATGAAATACATTGTTGACATTCTATTCAGCTCTTTTTCACTGGATTATATTTTAAAGGCTTTTGGGAAGAGGTACTTCTATTTCATTATTTGTGTTGTTCCCTTGTTGTTCATCTAGTGCCAGCATCTCATTCAAATCCAACAAGAGGCAAATAAATGAATCCTGACTGTCCTGTGGCAAGAGCTCCAAGACAGGTGAAAGCCAAGTAAGTCTTGGAATTATTAGCAGTGCTTAACAATGCTTTCAACACTATTTTCAATTGAGAAAGTCAACCGAGAAGATTTATACGGTGGTTTGTAAGAAATGTTGATGGTTGGTGGTTTGCAACCAAATAGATTGATTTCAGTTTGAGGGGAAAAGATGTGGAACACCTGACCTAACTGCTCATCTGTGAATATGTGCCCAGGAGGTTAGTATATGAAATACAGATATGTTAGATGGATTTTTCTTTCCCCTCCCCCTGCCCCGTGTTTATCCATCAGTGCCACAGTCGTATTGAAGCCATATTTTGGAACAACATCATCTAAAAGTAGATAATGCATCAAGTTAATGAAAAGATTTCCTAGTCATTGGCAGCTGTGCCTTTCATTCTGTCTGGGGTTTAGACCAGCTTCTTCATGTTGGTTTATGTGACATAAATGAAAGGTTCAGGTATTTGCCAGCCTTGGGTGGTCAGTCACATCTGTCACAGGTTTTACACTTGCCTTCCTCAGGATTAATTTACTAATATCAGTGGGGTTACAGTGCTGTGAGGTAAATAGGTATGATAGCTGATTCAGGCTTGAGGTATTGGTAACAAAAAGTATCACTTCAGTTTCAGGAATAGCTCCTCTCTCCTCATCTCTTTTTTGTGCCATTGACCATTTCTTAAAGAGAGGTCATTTTTCATGAGAGATCAGGTCTGTAAGCCAGTTTATTTCTGGTGTAACCCCACTGGGTGCAATGCAGTTACACCAGGGAGAGACTTGGGGCATTTTTCCTGTAGTCAGTCACATGGGCCATGTTAAGGCAGCCTTCCCACACGGAGTATTTGCACAATGCTTTCCTGGAATTTGAGGGTGAAACACATCTTGCCTGTTGTGCTTCAGGCATTTCACCTGATGAGACAGAGCCCTGCTAGCTTGATCACATTATCTGGACTAGAACAGCAGTACCAGTGCTCTGGTTGTATCACTATGTGTTTGTCTTCATCTTGTACCTGTTGACCATCATCCATGGCAAAGTACTGGTCTGGAAAGATTTTTGCTTGGCTGAGAGGATTTTTTTTTTTTTTTAGCATCTGGTATGCTTTCTGAAAGATCATTTGGGGATGTGCCAGGAAAACTGATTTGGAGGTGTTTGGAAAGGATTGTGAAGAAAATTCCTAAAGTGCAGCTACTGCTGATAACTTGTGATGACAATTAGCACTGAGAAACATTGCTGTGATCAGATTTTACATGATCCATTAAGGAATGGACCTAGGCAGTTTCTCCCCTATGTCACTTAAGGGTTCTTTTACTGCCCATTATTGTCACTGGGCTGCTGAAGGACTGCCATGTCCCCTGCTGTTCTCCTTACTGTGTGGGATGCTAGCACTGTTTTTCCACTTCTGGTAGAAGTGGAGGGTCTTGTCCCCTTCCATTCAATGAAACTTATCTTGAAAGTTCCTCAGAGGTTTTGCCTGTTTGCAGTTGAGATCACATGGGAGCAAACCAATTGCTGATTATCAGTTGCTGAAATCAGGGCTGATCTGTAACATAAACAAGGATAAAGGCTCTTCAACCTCCCAAGTGGAGGACTCCTATTTTGTAATAGACTATCCATAGTTTGAAAGCTGTCACTGATTTATAACATTTTTTTTTTCATTGCACCTATCCCAAGCTCTGGGAAGCCATACCCTGGGGGATTTCTTTTCCACTCTGTTTTCTCTATAAGTTTTTTAAGTACGTCTTCATTCCAGATAATCTTGTAAAGAGAATTTCATTTTCCTGGTTCCTCCTCATGTCAGATTCTGCCCTTTGTCCTTCTGTAATCAGATGCTGGAAAAAAAAAAGATCCACACAGAGGCCGCTGGGGAGCTGTTTTGCTTGAGGCACAGTTGGGGGAAATTAGTCCCCAGAAAAGAAATACATGGGTCGTGAGTCTAGAACACATACAACCCTCTTAATATGCTTCTGTTATCTGAGTTATGTGAAAGTGTGTGAGAGAAACACAATCAAACTGCTGACAAATAGAGATGACAAATGATGAGGTGTTTATTTATCCAAGACTTGATTTATCTATTTACTTGCCTAATCTGTGTGGAAGATATATTTTGGTGATAAATTCATTCAAAGCTTCCCCATCTGTCTCACTTGGTCGTTATCAAGTGGATTGCTCGTAGTGATCAAAATTTCTCCTCAGCAGTGGATAAAGTCAGTGAATTTTTTTTTTTAGTATTTGTTCCCCCACTACATTGTAGGTAATGAAAATAGTATAGATGACTGCATTTCATTGTTTTCAGTTGTTCAGGTCTATGGGTCCTATTTGTCTGCATAGCCCTCTTGATAATGTATGTAGCTGATTTTGTCAGAGAACCCCTGTTCCTTATATAAGCCATTTCTTCTTGCTAATAGAGTATAATATTTGCTTACATAATGTATGCGGTCTCACAATTTATACTGGGTTTCATGCTTCACTTCTTAGCATTCTCATCTCTGTTCTTCCCAGTGAAGCTATGAATTTTTTTGTTTTTTGGTTAGTTAGCCTTAAAACTATGGAACTTGTAAGATTCTCTGTTTATACAGACCTATCTTTGATATTGCATTTGATTTTGAGAAAAAACACAGCTGTAAGTACCCACTACAAACTGCAAGAAAGCATAGGAATAGCCCTGCTATCCTGGGATGAGTACCTGCTCTTCAGTCCTCTACTTCTTTGAGGTGCTCCAAGTTCTCCATGTGGGTCTTTAAATATATCATTCAGTAGGATGAGGTTTAAGCAGATTTGCTTGCTGTGGTAGCTGGTCAATCTTTAAACAGTGGGAGAATTACATTAAAAAATGTTATTTGATAAACTAGAGGTAGCAGGTGAACGTATGAGTCTGAGCTGCAGTCTAGAGCTCTGAATGACATTTGTAATGAATATTACTAACTTCATTTGAAAAAAACCCACATTTAATTGCACTCATACTCAGTGGGGGAAGAAACAGCCCTACATAATATTTATGAGTTAAAGACACGTGCTGGAAAGATTTGTACCACAGCCATGAAAGAAAAAAAATACAAAAATAAATAAACAGTAATATGTAGTCATCTTAATAGAGGCTGTATTAGAATAGCTAGTGTACAAGAGGGATGCATTGCGCTGCTGTTTTTTAAGGTCTTAAACCTTGACTTTGCAAGCTGAAAATATTTTTTTTTTAACATGAAGAGTTAAAGAAAAAGGTTGGTTTGTATTTTGAGGTAAAAAAGATAAACAAAAATGCCATAATTTGACATTAGAATTAGATACCCCATGCAGCTAATACAGGACAACTCTGTATCCTGCCTTTGTTACTGGAGCCTGCATGAGTTCTTGTCTCCCAGTAGTGCTATTGGTGTCCCACATCTTACTCTCTCCACCCTGTCTGGGTTATCTTACTGGCGTTTGACCAGCAGGCTGCAAGCTCCCCTCTTCTGTCTGGCGTAACGTATTCTTTCTACCAGCTAATCTGATTCTGATCAGACCTTTTTCTTTACTGGCTTGCAACACCAGTCTCTTCGTGAGAATTGTCTCAGTGTCCCTTTCTTTCACTCATTTGTTATTTCTGTTGTTCCACTCAGTTTGTTTTCTTTGATTTCCCCACTCTTGCCCTTTCTGTGTTCTTGTCTAAGGCCTGCTTCTTCTGTACTTCCTAGGAGTGAGAAAGTGGGCTATTGCTAACATGAGTGATAGAGGGTGCCAAGTCTGATGCAAAGCTTAATGCTGGTCCAGAGCAACCCAGAGACTTTGCTGTGGAGAAAAATCTGGATTTTTCCCCCTCTACTTTGGCTGAAAGATAATTTCAGTTGTTCTTTGGGGCAGGGGCATGAACAGTCTGAACACAATAGGGATCCATTGAATTGTGAGATGCTCAGTGAAGTTGCACTAGAGAGATAATTATTCAGTGTGTTCAGCTAGCAGCTTTGCTAAAAATGCAGAAAAGATAGAAGGCAAACTTAATTTTGCAGAGCACAGTGATTCTTCTCTTACTCAACACCTCCATAGTCTATATATGGCTCCCTTTTTAGGATTCAGCGTGGGCTTATTGAACAGCTTAATGACTGAATTACCCAATCATAATGAGTTACTGTGTGCGACAGCTGAGCATGATAAAGCACTCCTAATGTGTCTACAATGCAAGGTATTTTAATTCTGACATGAGTGTTGCAGGAAGACACAGCACTCTCTCACACCAACACATGGACAGACTTAGGTGGGTGGTAGTGCCATTGATGGAATAAAACTCCTCACAAGTGCTGACGTTTTTCTCATTGGGTCCTAAATATAATATCTGAAAACCCTAACTTATATTTTTGTTTGGCTTTATAGAAGTGCTGGTTCTTGTTTATGTTAGAAAATATTTCAAATATATTTTTATGCCCTTAGAAAAATTTGTAATTCTTTGCTTCTTTTTAGGGCCTCTCTGAAGAAAGTAGTTCTGTTCTGCTTACAAGCTAAGAATTGCAAAATACAGTGTGAGTCGATTCTTCAGAGTAAGTACTAAGGCATCTGCTGAAGTTTGCCATGCAGAGCAGCTCCTCAGATTTTGGTGTTGCAAGATCACTCTTGACTCCAGAACTGTTCAGCTGTTTTACTTCATTTTGTCCCCTTTATATTTGTAAGGATCTGACTTTTACCAGGTGTCTCCTAAAGGAATATTCTCAGGAAGAGTGCACATCTGTAGAACAGGTCTAGCTTCTTTCAGTATCTCTGGGACACATGACTGGCATTCCTTTTGCATCTTTCTTTTCCTAGCTAATTATTTCTTCTGGGTCTTGGACATTGGAGTCAGCTGGAGAAATAGCAGGAAAATTTATAATGGAAGTGCAGAATACCTGGGATTGGGACTTCATTCCCCGAGGTGTAAGAATAAGACCTGTCAGGTGGCAGGGCTGGTCTAGCTTATGAAAGGTTTTCTTCTGTGATCATCACTGCAATGTTGGTTTGTTAGTAATCTGAAGAAACAGAGAAACAAGACATTGAGGAAGCTGAGGAGCAAAGAACTGACGTAGTTTCCTAAATCATGTGTTTGTGACAAACCAGTTGGATTGTTTAGAATTGTGAATTGGTTAGGTTGTGGAAGTGAGAATTGAAAGAATGCTGGGAAGATAAATAGCTACAAATCATTGTCTCCCTGAATGCAATTGTTGCCATCATCCTTGGCTATAAGAATGACATTTCCATCTCTTCTCTCTTTGTGCCCCTGTTTGCCTTCTTTTAAAACCCTCTTCATGCCCAGCCATGAATTTAAGGATTGTTCTGTGGAAGGAGATTAATATTTCCTTTGGCTTCTGAGCTGCTCAAGTTAGCTCAGGCCTCTATCTGTTGCTTCTGGTGCTCCTTTGCCCTGCGGTAGCAACATGTAAACACATACACATTTGAAAAGGTCCAGTTTCTCTGTTCATGGTTTATAGTGTACTCTGCCAGGTGCAAAGGGAATAGTGGTTATTGCCGATCATGGTGTGGCTTGATGGAGAGCAGGGCCTGTGAGCCAAGTCGCACAGAATGAAATGTGTGCTGCTTCTTACGAGGGAAACTTCCTGGGCAGCGTGAGTCTGAGATTACCACAGGTACATCCCTCAGTAAATTTAATGCTGCATTCATGAGTTCAGCACTCTTTACATGTGATGCAAATATGTTCTTTCAAGACGTGGGGAGAAAAAAAATCCGTGCTTACTGATAAAGAAGTACAAAACAGTGTTGGAACAATGATTTCTGTATCTATTTGGGAGTCCTATCATGCACTGTTGTAACAAGATAGCTGGAAGTTAGTAATTTTACACTTGATAGAAAAACATATTGTAGAGCTTAATGAAATTTCATCATGCACTTTTAATTGATTTCAGCAAGGGAGACCTTTTCAAAGCAAATATAGCTATTAATCTAATTAGTGTTTCAGCTAATATACTGAAATTATATTTGTATATCAATATATCAGACAAATATTTATATGAGATAGGCATTTCAATAGCTGCTCGGCTGAAATGAACAAATTAACTTCTTCAATTGTAAGGTTGTTGTTTCCTACAGCTGTACTTTGAAGTTCATTTTCTAGTGTGAATGCTTAAAGTAGGCTGTGAAGTCCAAAGTTAATCTGGAATAATTGACTTTTTTTTTTTCCTCCCAAGTGATCTGGGTAGTTGGACAACTGAGAAATACTGCTTGGTGACTCTGTGGTCTGTTTTTTGTAGAGGGCCATGCAAATGGATCAAAGACTCTGGGTCCACACAGAGTGTGGAGAGAGCTTTTTGGAATGGGGCGTTGGTTGGCTTCATACTATTACCTTTTCTGGATAAGATGAAGCTGAATGCACAGCCTGACATGCTCTGGTACCTCATTCTTCTGACCATCCAGTATTTTCTTTTCTTTGAAGCAACCAAGGTGGTGTTAGGTGGTCGATATCATTCCTGGATGGGGCCAGGACAAGACTGGCTGAGACCTCAGTGCTTAGAAACATTCCAAGGTTTGCTGCTTGACTATAACATGTTTTCACCAATCTCAGCTGCTACTGAGGAGCTTTCAATGGACATGTATACAAGGAAAAATAATCACGCACGGTCAATTGTAGGTCCTCACTTGTCTGTTGTGTTGACCTCTGTGGTGCACACTCTGGGCTTCACTGAGACTGAAATGAGTTTTATTCCATGCCCATTCAATCCTGTGGCAAAGTTCTCAACTGAGTACATTATCAGGCACATGGGTCTGGATGCAAGAGAGGACCTATATATTCTGCAGCTGTCTGCCTTGAACCACCTTGAGTACAATCCAGACCTTTGGTGTCTGAACCTTTAGAGTCCTGTGTGGTAATTAAGGACAGTTAGACACTTCAGAATGAGATCCAGAACAGCCAGCAGGCTCAAGAAGTGCTAGCTACAAGCTAAAAGACAAATGGAAAGCAGGAATATGTCTGAAATCTTATCACTGTCTTGGTAAAAGAAACACAATACTTTAGTCAAACATCACTCCATGCACCCACCTGATACCCTGAAGAAATAGGTCCAGAGACTTGAAGCCTCTCCTGCTGCTGGGTATACGCAGTTTTGGTTCCAAATTGCTGAACAAGATTAATTTCTCTCTCATACAGCTTTTTCAGTCAAATTTTTCTCACATTTATAGAACACCTTAGTGGCTGGAGCTCATCCAAGATCTGGCAGCTCCAAGCCCCGTTTCCCACTTCACTTGAAGTGTTCTTACTATCGTCTCCAATCTCCAAGAGAAGTGTGGGAACGTTTTCCACTGCTCCCACAAAAACCATTCCACTAGTCAGGCAATAATTCAAGGGAGCCATAGAGGGCATATAGTCAAGTTTGTCTTTGTAGGCTCATGGTTAAGGAACACAGCCAAGGAGGAGAAATCCAGGACTTTTATCCCTGTTTCTAGGACTGTCCGTGTATTTTATTGCTTGATGTAAAGTTCAGAGGAGCAAAGGCTGGATCTCGGGTCTCCCCTTCAGGTAAGTAAATTCCTTCCAAGTCCCACCTTTGATACCTAAATCCTTTATCAGATCTCTAACAGTTTTGGAATTCAAAGATTTTTCACAAGGCTGTAGATCTTTGCCTCTGTCAGGTGTACTTCCTGGAAATTAATGGATTCCATTTTTGGACAGAATGTTTACACATTTTTTTCTACTCAAATTCAACCTCCATTTTGAATCTTCCTTTAAGTTCCATGTTAAGTCATTCTACCTCAAAGGAAATTAACTGTTATGTTAAACTTTAGTGTAGTTATAGCAGTTCTCTTGGGTAATCCATTGTGACTCATAGTATCGTGTTCGATCTTTTGTGTCTAGTAAGTAGTTGGCAAATTCTCTTCAGTTATGGTATAAAAAAGCTTAAATGCTTTACTTAAGCTGGGTAGAAGTTAAGAACCACAGCTGCTTGTGACTGAGGTTGTTGCCATCACAGAGTACCTTGTTTAAAAAAGAATACCTGATGACAATGTTGGATAGAAATTGGGATGAAAGTAGATGAATAGAAGGGACAGAAAGGAGAATGTGAAATGAGCATATCTGTACAGGAGCCTAAAAGAAACAATCCATGCTGGGATATCTTTTATTTTTGCATTGTGCCAGCTTACTTATTATTTCTGCTGAGAAAGTTTAGAGACACAGTTTTCAGAAATGATGAAAATGCAGGAATTTCATTGTGTAATCAGAGTCTTGTAGTGTTATTACAGGTAGAAAGTATGTGAATTTTCACTCTGAAAAATCTTTGCTCTGGTCTATGTCATAGAAAAGAGAGATTGCAGTTAAAATGTGTACATTAGCCACCTGATTTTTGTGATGACTTCTAACACCATAGGTTGCTAAAAATAAGAAATGATAAATGTCAAATTGCATTTATATGTAGGTTTCCCTGCTTCCTCCACTTCAGATGGTGCAGCAAAATGAAATATCAGTACAAGCTTCTGTTGGGAGTCAGTTTCTAGTCAATGTTGTGTAGCAGAGATGCAGTTATAAAGTCCTAGATGCTTTGGAGGCTCTTCACTTTTTTTCTTAAGAAAATATTTCACTGCATTAGGAGGAAAGGAGTGGAAATATTTTTCTAGTCTTATATTTTGCTGGTTTCATGAAAGCCTACATTTTGTCTGCAGGATATGGACCTTTAAATGGACTAAACTACTGTAATTATTAAAAACACCTTCCTGGAAAGAATTCAGCGATGTTCAAGACTATAGTTTTTTTTCCCCTGGCACAGTATTCTAATTAAGTCTCAACCATTTCTTGAGTAATGTTTTTAAGGTCACCAGCTTGGCTGGGTATTTGGTAATAAAAATTACACCCTACGTCTGCAATAGGACCACTAATTTAAAATAGCCATTTGATTCAAACTGACCTGTTTGCCAGCATAACTAATGAAGTGTCACTTTAATATTTAAAGTACTGTTCTTTCAAGGTAATTGCTATTTACTGGTAATTCTTCTTCATTTGATGGTTTATTAGGTACGTATAGGAATTTAAATTGGGCAACTGAAAAATTGTAATTGTCTAACTAGCAAAATACTTTGCTATAAATATGCCTGGGCACCTGCTTCAGGAAGGTTTTGTTTTTTTGTTTTTTGTTTTTTTATTTCTGTGTTTAAGGAAGTTTTTTGTTTGTTTTTTTTTCCACTGTGAAGGAATGGGGAAGGCTGATTTGGGAAGGAGATTTTACCTATTAATAAGATATTAGAAAAAAGCCAGCAGAAGGGGGCTGACATCCTAAGGAATGCAGAGACTTGTTTTGGGGCTAATTCTGCACTCACGCACATGGGTGTCAACATTCCACTCAAACGTGGCAGGGCTTGGCTTCTCCTCATGGCAAGGGGAATAGATTTGGGGGAGGAGAGAGAGGAAGAACAGCTATGAAAGAGTGATCTAAAAAGTAATCACAGAAAAGAAAAGGCATAAACCCAGCATTCTTTTAGAAGAGTCGTATTGGGGAAAAAAAGAGTAGCTGGTAAAATAAATACATCACTTGTTTGTTCTTTTTGCATTCTGGCTTGTTAGGATGTATCTTCTTTTGTCTTCCATTCATCATAATGCTCTATTTTGCCCACAAAATATAGCTATTTAGATTAACCTTCTTGTTAAACAGATGTGATGACCTCTGGAATCTGATAAATGCATTAGAAAAAGGCCAAGAAACACCTCTTTCTGAGAAATTCCTGCTTACTTTTGTTGATGCTTGCCTCTTAGCAAAGAGCTTTCTGAGCAGGCATTGCAGGTTGCAGTCTTATTAACCTTTTCTTTCTTTCCACTTGCCACTAGTTCTTTTTATTGAAGCTTGAAGCCCAGCTCTGTGTCCTTAAATGATTTTTAGGGTTGTTTCCATGATGCCTGTGTTTTGTTAGCCTTTCCCAGTAATAGCTGTTGAACAAGAAGCATAAAAGTAGAGCTCTTGTGTCTGCCTTCTTATTTCCCTGGTATAACATGAATGCTTCAATTATTACAGAATTTATCATTTTCATACCTGTAGATTGGGGGTTAAGAACCAACACAGCCTGTATCCCACTAGCTTACACAGGATTCTCATAAAATGGGAATCTCTGTTTCCCAAGACTAGGAGCTGGTTTGCTTATACCATCTTCACTTTAAAAAGAGAAAAAAAAGTTGGAAGCAGATCCTGCCATAGAAATGTCACCCCTCATAGCAGAAGTTCTACCAATTTATAGTTTACTGAAAAAGAAGTACTGAGAATGGGAAATGTTGAGCATCCTTATCTTTTCGTAGCACTTTTTCTGTGCTAGAAATTAAAGTTAAGAAGGATAGCAATAGTGTTCCAAAGACATAGCATGTTAGGTTTGATTTGTGGCTTGTCTGTGCTTGGGCAATGGGGATCACTGAAATATCTGTCTGCACCTGAATTCCAGTCCAGTGGGTGGTGTGAATATGCTATGTCATTTGCTCCTAGGTGCATCACCCAGTGGAGATTTGCCAGATGAGTTCATCATCTCACTCAGTCTTGCTACTGTATTTTATATTTTTGCAGCAAGGAGACAGCACAATATCCTGGCAATCTGTGTATGCATTAATGAAGTGTCTGCCTACATTTCTACACGTAGGGTTACTAAGGACGATTGCTAATATAATGCACTATTTAAATGGCCTGGACAGTCTAATGTAGCTATATATATGCATAAACCACAAATTATTTTGACATGGTTGCTATACTTTGTGCAAACATTTAATAAAAAGAACTGTGGCAATACATAGAATATCTACTTTTGTTCTGTATTTTTTTTTTGTGAATGAAGACCATAGTTCTTCATAACTGTTATTATTGTTTGTGTGGGTCCACAAGTTTGATGAGTTAATATTGACATGTTTTGATCTATGACAGGTCTATGGAAAACCTAGACACAGTACCTTTTGTGGCCCAACGCAGGAGAGGTTTGAACCTGAATTCAGATTTGCTGCTTAGGCTCACTATTAATTCAGATCCAGATCTTGAAAAGTTATTAAAAATGGATGTTCTTACTGAAAAGTGTTGTTCTTAAAAACACAGAACAAACTCCCCTAGAGAGGGTGGTAGTCACTGCCTCTGGGTGTGTGAATATGTGAATGAGTATGTGTGTTTGTGTACATGTTCATGCATGCATGTGAACACACATTGCTTTTGTGTGATGGGTCTTGTGTCAGTTCACAACAAAAGCTGTATACTTTGTTTTTTCTATTTTTCCAATATGCTAATAGAAAACTGAGTGTGAAGAAGCAAAAGAGATTTTCTTTGCATTCATAAACTGCCCTCCCCCCCTTCTAAATCAGAAAAATCCTTTCAAATCAAAAGGGATAATCAAATGTAAAATGAACTGCTATGAAAGGAGCTCATGACATCCAAAATTGTTGTGGTGCTTGTTTGCTGTCATGGTGTGAGCTCACAAATACCACTGTATTGAAGGCTCTCCGTTGGTTGAGGCTCTCTTTCTTCATTGACTTACCTTCTCTTATGTGCAGAGCTAATGGGAAACCTTGCAAAGGCTTAAATAAATACATACATTCACACAAACTGAACTGTCTTCCAGCAGTCAGGGTTCCCATTATCTCATCTTGTTTCAGTCTAACGCTTGTATGAAGCAATCCAATTATAACAGAGTAAACAATATTGTGTGCAAATTTATAAATACTCTGCCTGGCCCACAACAGTTCTATGCTTGAATAAGGAGGGAGCTTCCTTGCCTTGAATAGCTGCTGTGTCCTGGAGTACTGAGTAGGTGCCACTGCTCTCATGTAGGTAGCTTTATCAGCTGTGGAACATGGGGGAAGGTGCTAAGATATCACTCTTGTCCATCCTTGGCTGGTACTGTGTCTGTGTTCAGAGAAAGAGGAGTACAGGGATATTCACTAGGATGACAAATCCTTCCATGGTAGGCTATTGGTAGATAGTTCCCAGGAGTATATTCCTCTTATGCTAAATAGTAAAAGTGCAAGGTTTCTTCTTCTCTTCGGAAGAAGTGAATTCTGGAAGGAAATTCTTTCCCTTCCATTTTTTCTCATAGACACTTGGTTTTTTTTATCCCATTTCCTACTGGCGTGCTTCACTTTGTGTAATCCCATGTGTCTGAGGTCCATGTGATCTTTTCTCATAACACTGAAGACTGGCACAGCTACATTCCTGCAACATTTAGTTTCTGGTCAGTGCAAAGCTGAGATGTAGAAGGATTGATCAATGGGAGGTTGCAGAGGGGTTTGCAGATCATGGAGGCTGGTGTCAATAGCTTTCTTGATAGTAACTCTTAAGGCAAATCTCTGCTCTTGGACTCATCTGATGTGGTCTCAATACATGCTGAAAGGAGAGAGGAAATCCTTGGTGCTTTCTGTGCATTTGTTACTGGACATTCTCCTGCAAAGAACCTGTTTCATTCTGCTTTCTAACTGCCCTCTGGTCCTGAGCTTTTTTACTGTCTAGCAGAGGGGATGAAGGGTGCTATACACATTCATAAGCTACTGCCTAATTGCATTTCCCTTCCATCCAAGATTTTGATGAGGTTGTTTTGGCTTGTAAACATAGTCTCCCAAAACTGTGACAACAGGCATGTTTCCATTGCAGTGTTTGCTCACAGCAGGAGTGTGTAAAAAGACTGCGTTTCAAGAATGACTAAACATCAAAGTGGTTGTACATGAGCTATCCTGAGAAGTATAATGCTTATCCTGGAAGATGTCACAAGTGTTTGTTATGTTAGTGGCCAGAGGTCTCAGTTCAGATTTAGGTTCCTCTCTACCACAACTAACAGAGATGAGAAACCTGTTTTATGCAGACCCAGATTTGTTGATCTCTCTCTTCTTAATTACAGCAAAGAGAAGCCAGAAGTATCTGTGATCATCATTCCTGCCTGCTTACACTCTCTCATCTCTTAGAGAAGTGCAATTCTAGAGAGAAAAGGTTTGCTTTTCTTTTTTTTTTTTTTTAATCCCCTATGGGCTTGCCTAGGAAGATACCCATCTTTAATATGAAGCTTTGAAGCATTATTATGGTAATGTCAGGTAACTGCTCTTCAACACAGATTGACAGCTAGCTATTAAATAAGGGCAGGGAAGAATGTAGCATCTGTGTAGTGAATGATGCATGTGGTTATTTTAAAATGTTTTTTTATAAACAGAGACATGGCAATTGCAGGTTTTCTTTGCCTTTTTGATTAACAGCATTTCAGAGTCTTTTGCCAAACCACAAGTAAAAGTAACGTTTAGATCAAACTGCAGTCTCAAAATATTTTCCCCACCCTGATTCAAGCACAAAGGATTTAATGTCTAATCGATTGCAAGATAGGCTACTGGAAGATAGTATCTTTTGGATATGCCCAGTTGAGTCTTTGAAACAAGCAATATGTATTGGTTTCTAAAGTCACTCCATTTTTGACCATTTTTCACTAAGGTTTAAATTGTCAGGTACCTAACAGCTGTAATGGATTCATCTTCAGTAGCAAGCTGGGCTCTGAGTTGCTACTAGTTGGCCCTGGCAGGGATACCAAGATGAGCTCACACAGTTCAGTACATGTGCTCCTTTTCGCAGTCAAAATGACATGTTCTGCCAACCCAAACAAAATTGCCAGCAGGAAAAACAATATTTTTCTCCATGCTATGGGTTTTGGGACTAGCATATTTTTCCCATGCCTGATGAATATATTTTGTTTTTTCAAGTAGCGAAGTGTATGACAAGGATCAGGACAAGACCATGGAAATAGTGGCCACCTGCAGACAGAACATTGAAGAAGAGATACTAGTGAGAACTATCTCATGTCTAGAGTTGGTAGTGTGGCAGGCATTTCCTATGTCTCCCTCCTATGGCTCCAGAAGACTCCTGTGAAGAGCCAGCTACTGCTTACATATCACTTGCATAGCCTTGCTCTTCATCCTGGGAAAGTCTTCTAAACAAAGAATGCAAATTGTGTTTTCATTGTTATTTGGCTCAGAAAATGGTGAACTCCTGAACCTTTTTCTCTTACAATTTTAACTGAACTTGACCTAAATATTTAGGTTGAAAGCTGAATTAACTTTTTCCTCCCTGTTGTTGTAGTCAAGAAAGGGAAGGCAGAAATATCAGACTGGCTGCTTGTTCTTGCAGCTTGTCCAGTCTGATAGGCTGCTGGGAATGCCTGTCAGTCTCTCGCCCAGCTTACTGGCTCCTGGGGGCAAAATATGAAGCGGATCTAACGTGGTGTGACTTGCATTCCAGCTAGTGAGCAATTGCTTACTAAACCACTCCTGAAAGTTATTTTTTTTATTTTGAAAAGTTGAGTTTTCCATGTTTGCAGCAATTTTAACAAAGCTTATAAAGTGTCCTTCCAACCCTGTAAGTCGTACAACTTCAAGTTCCACTGCACAGAGCTAAGTAGGGATAAAAGCAACCTTAAGAGAGTCTCCCTTGATTTTTAGAGTGAGATTGGTTAGAGCATAGCAGTATAGTTGAGTATTGTTGCATATGCTCGCCATTGAGTCTCTTCCAGGAGAATGGCTGCTGAGGAATCTCAGGCCCATTGCAGTCAAGTCTCATTTCAACATGTTTCCTTGATATTTTGGCATTGCCCATTGGTGTAGTGCATTCAAATGCTTACCTATCCAACACACGAGAGTGTTGAGAGGGTTTGAAAACAAAAAGGGCCAGGGAATCAGCTTTACTTTTTTTCTGGGAAATAGAAGATAAATAAGACCATGATTAAACAGTCATTATGAAGAGGACAGTGATCAATCTTTAGCCACGTTTGCTAAGAAGAGATTGACTTTGTTAGCCATGAAATTGACATCGGCTGTTAGGAGAAATAGTCATTGTCTGTGAGATGCTTAAGCATTGCAATGGGGTACTTGCACAAGCTGTTGGCGCTCTCACTCATGAGAATTTTAGAAGCAAGTTAGATAAACCTTTGCTTGAGGTACTTGTTCAAGTTTTCTGAAACTTTTTCAGTTTTCTTTTGGTCTGGCATTCCTGTGGACGTCAGCTTTAACCCTATAACTTCTGGAAAGGAATCCCCAACATACGCCAATAGAAAATTGCCCAAATAAATACCATAAACGCAACAGGGCATTTAAAAGACCTCCCATGAATCCACAGCCTCCTATGGTGAAAAGCATATCAAGGTATACCCACAATGCTTAGAATGTCTGTCAAGCTTATTGGAAAATAAAGCAGCTACGATATCTAATCAGTTACTCCTAACAGAATCTGTTCCTCTGCCTCAGATTGCAGGCGTACCATGAAGTGCTGAGATTGGCATGAGCAGTGCACATTTTTATTTGAGGGGAACATAAATCCTAAGTATCTTGTTTGTGTATAATTATTCTTGCCCTGAGGTTGCAGCATCTTGTGCACACAGCTGCATTGTGAACATTTTTCCAAGTTTATTTAGCACCAAGTGCAAGTACTTTACATGTCAGAGCTGGGAACGCTCCTGTTTCAGCTGACTCCACTCCTTTGGGGTGTTGTAGAGTGCTTAGGTGACTAAGCGAGAGGCAGTTGCACAAGTCTGGAGAGACAGGGAGCTTATTTAATCACCTTAGAGAAAGAGAGAGGCGCCCAGGAGCAGACAGAAATAATCTGTGAACAGAGCGAGAGTGAGCAAGTATGTCTTATGGAGAGGATTTGGAGGTCAATGGATCGGCAAAGTCACAGCACCTTTAACAGAGTTTTTCTGCATACATTCTTGATTCACATATGTGCATAATTTAAGAACATAGCTAAGGGCCTCAACTCCTGTGAGTACACAGCCCAGCAGCTTATGATCTGAGACTATGTTCGAACAGGAGAGTTCATCCCTAGTTTGGTTTTGCTCCTCACCCACCTCAATTTTTAAGAGATTAGCAATGTATCAGTGGCAGTGGACTGAGATTTAATTAACCAGTATCTTGGTGGTTTTCTGTCCTCTTTAAATTGCTTCTTTCTTGTTAAATGGAACAGAGGACAAAGTGAGTCTTCTGTGTGGCAGAGATGCCAACTGGAAATAGAGGTCCCAGCAGCAGCATGGGGATTCTTGAGGCTCTCTGGCTCAATTTTTACTGAAGATACAATGGACATGTGAAGGGCTGGGCTGTTACTTTATGGAATTAGTCTGTAGTGTCTGTCCTTGATGGAAACGGACCCAGGGTGAAATGTGATCTGTATGGTTCTGACTAAATGCTGATAAAAGAGCGCATCTGAAAATGCCTGTGGGTATATTGTAAAAGCATCTGGGCACTCACATATTATGGCCTGAGCAACTTACATTTTTTTAACATTTCCTGTACTAATATTTTTGTAGTAACTGATAAATTAATTTTATTCTTTAGTCAGCCCTTTCATAATATGTTATTAATAGAAGTACATAATATGGCAAGTCCAGATGTACCCATAGAATACTGTGTAGTATTCTATGTCCACTGTTGGCAAAGGTGGCCTGCATAGAATGCATGAAGGAGAGAATAAGGAAGAAATACCTATAATATGTATGCATCCTTAGGAATGCTTCTGGTTATGGTTTGTAGTATTTTTTTTTTTCAGTAAGATGTGTGACATAACCTATAAATGAAGTCTGGTTTTCAGCATCTTTTCAGTGTTGAACTTTGAGAGAACCTGTTTGAGTTTTCTTCTGTGTGTGTATCTATATATATGTATGTAAGAATCAATTCTTGTTTTTTAAGTCCACAGGCAGTCCAAGAAGAGTGTAATTGATTGAGACTTGTTGTGGGGAAAAAATCTGATCATTGTATGATTTTTATGAGGTGACTGATCTCTTGAATTATGTCAGTGTGCCATAAGGCCAGCCACGTGAGGAAGATTTCATGTTTTAATATGGCTGTGGAAATAGAGGGAGCAGTTGGACCCATGCTGGAAACCGCGTTGTTACAGTAGGTATAAAATTGAGTCGCATGAGTAATTCAGAGAGCTGGAATTCAGAATCTGATTTGTGGCTTATTTCAGACCAGCATCAGTTCCTTGTAAAACAGAAACATGGATGGCAATGACAATAAGTTACAAATCCCAAACCATTTTTCTCCAGGTGACAATATTGGAAAACCCACTCTTGTCACTGTTCTTTGGGGTGTCAGAAGGACCAAGTAGGTAGCTGTGTTAAGCAGTTGTCATAAACACTCAAGCTAGATGAATCTCCATTTCAGGTTTTATTGTAGCCCTGCAATTTGGGCTAGGTTCTCTGAACTTTGCTAACCTTGGCAGATCTACAGGGAAAGCCTGCAAAGTCCTTGAGTTCAAAGCAGGCAAAATATATGACACCTTTTGAAAGTTTGGCTTTGAGTGTTGAGTTTATTTGAACTTATGTTAACCAAAGCCAATAAAAAATGGTTTGCATGAGCTCCCGCAAGGTGAAATTCCAGCAAGCAAAGAGAATAAGAATAGACAACCTGTTTGCCAAACACATTTATTTTTATTTGTGTTAAAGGGGAAAAGTTGATAGAGTTTGAGTACTTTTATGTTTGATTTGAGGTAGGAATGAGGAAGAGTATAGCTTAAGAATATTATGCAAGAAATGTTATCCCTCTGTGAAGATATCCTGAGAAGCCTGGACTGTATCTATTAGGTCATAACACAAAAGACTTCTCTTTCTGGGCGGTTTATATTTCATTATGGTAGTACCTGAGAATATGGAGAAGGAGAGGAAGAGATTAAAGCACAGGGTGGAAATCAAAATATGAATAGTTAATTAGGCATATTAAAAATAAACAGATTAAATAGAAATAAAATCTGGCTATAATAAATTGCAGTTTGCAGTGGCAGAAGCAATCTTTGGGCATCATGCTTAAATGAAGGCACCTGGAAATGTTGGGAAGATTTTAAGTGAGTATTTAAGGATATGACAAAGGAGATGATGGGGCAAGGAGCTTCATATGTATTCGTGGATCTGGAAACAGTTACCTGAAGGAGAGGAATAGCAGGACTGCAGGTACTGAAGCATACCTAACTTGTGAAAGACAAGTAAAGGTAAACAGTGTGATGTTACTGTAAGCCTTTAATGAGATAAATAAGGAGAGATAATGAGTTAAATAACCAACTTAATAGAGCCAAAGACTTTCTGGGGAAGTCTGATTGCTGAGGCAGTGTGGTATATCTGCCAGTGACCTCGAGAACTGGATTTGGTAGATACAGATCTTGCTTGTTAGAGGTTTGTCATTATGGGAGGCTTTGACTTCCCAGATTATACAGGCCAACAAACACCTAAATTCAGACATTTCTGAATGCAATAACCAATGGAGTTCCTTGCCAGTCACTGAAACAGTATGAGGCAATACTTGTTTTAGATCTGACACTGTTAAGATATAAAGTAGAAAATAAAACCTTGGTTTGAGTGACTTCAGTTTCAAGTGCAGATCTATAGCTAAGCTTCTCAGTTCCAGACAGGAGACATTCGCTACATTTAGGGAACTAGCTAAACCCTGAGAGATCAAGAGGACTGGATTTGTAAAGCAAGGCTGGCCTTTCTTTGAGTTAAAGCTGCAAAAAATGCCTGGAATAGGCATATCTTCCAAAGTGAAAAGCATGGAAGAAGAATTGTCAAATATGGCTCTGTAAGGTGTAGAAAAAAAGAACAGGTCAGCAAAGAAAGCCATATGTGAGAGGTCAGGGAATGTATGGATAAAATGAGAAGTGGCAGGAGACAAGCTGAGTTTGACTCTGCAAGGAAAATTAAAACAAATAGCAGAAGGTCTTTCAGCCCCATAATTAAAAGCAAAAAAGGAAGTAGTTGGGCATGGTCCAATAAGATATCAGATACTTCTGTTTCAGTTAGGATGCTGATTCTGAGGATGCAGGCGTAGGCAGTTTTTAGACAAAAACCTGGAAATCAAAATAGCAAACTATAGTGGGAGAGAAAACTCTAGGAGTTCAGTATTGGAAGGCTGGTTCATTATCACATCAGTATCTGGAAGTGACTGATACACACTGCTTCCAGATAGGAGGCCCAAGAACAAGATTTTAAATAGTACTTGATAGAGGAAGGAAGACACCATTCAATGGAGAATGTAGGTCTGTCTTTGAAGGGGTAAGGACAGCTCTGTTGGAGTGCATACTTGTTTGTAGCAACTGTGCTACTATTCTAAATGAAAGAATAGAACATAGGGTAATGGAAAAAGGGAAAAAAAAATCCCTCAGGCTAGATATATCATGATCTAACCTGATCAATGCCTTGATAAAAGCACTGGTATTTCTATACATGGTAATTCAGTCTTTGCTTAGCTTCTAGTATGGTGTAGTACGTGAAACTATGACACATGCTGGGTAGTGAAGAAAAATTGTGTCTAAAGGGTAGATTTAGGTGAAAAGAGACCTTTCAGAGTGAATGTAAGTTGCTATTGAAAGGTCTTAATGGCTGATCTTGGAATGACTCTTCTGTGCTAATTTTACTAGAGACTATCACCCAGAAAGTGGAAATGTGCGCTAGTGAAGCTGTCTGTAACAGAGTTGGGAGGTAATGTCAGAAGGACTAGCTACCTGGGAACACATCAAGGCACAGAATGAGAGAGACAGAGAAACAGATGTGAGATCAGTTATAGTAAAAACAAATGCAAGGCTCTTGCTAAAAGAGTTTCTGCTCTGAGTGGAGGAGGGTTCACCAGTCAGGAGTAGCTGAAGAAGGGGAAATGCTGGTGTGATAGATATGCTACAACTGACTGTCTCTGGCACTGTATGCATGTGAGTGAAACAGCCATCCATGTCCTGGGGTGTAGCAAGAAGTATGCACATATACTGCTGTTGCCTATGGAGAGGAGTCCCTTGGGCTCCAGCTAGAGACAGATAAGAATGGATCATCTTTAACATTGTATCTTCTCTCTTTTGTCTCCATCCTAGTTACCCATTCCTCTTTGCTGTCCTGTTGTCTTCTTCATAGGACATGTTGTGTGTTTTTTCTGTGGGGGTTTTCCTTTTTTCACCAGTAGTAGTTGTCAAGATAGTATGCGAGATTGGTGGTACCTGGAATTAATCTT
Organism: Loriculus beryllinus; assembly: GCA_039877255.1. Classification (NCBI taxonomy): domain Eukaryota; kingdom Metazoa; phylum Chordata; class Aves; order Psittaciformes; family Psittacidae; genus Loriculus; species Loriculus beryllinus. Next base: position 23,367 of record JBCJKH010057941.1, read on the forward strand.
TTCGGTGTTTTGCCATGGTCTGAGATACTAGAATAGAAACTGTCCCTGCTTCTGTCTCTCTCTGGTGAGCAGCATAGTCCCTCCCATAGTCACTCCCCCAGCTAAGAGTGCTTTATACCTGGAGGTTTACAACATTAGCTGTAAAAACACAGATTGCACCACATACTGGGGGTTAACATAAATTTGTACCCCTTTCTCCCTTGGATGGGGATGATATGCAGCATGGTAAATCCAGTCAAAGCTCTACAAAGGACTACCTCATTGCTGTTTTCTGATTTTTCCTTCAGATAAGCAGTTGGCTGCCCACCACAAACATTCTGTGTTTGAGCAAGAGTGGTTTCAATAGGAAGATTAAAGTGATCAAGCCTTGCTTGTGATGTTGTATACCTTAATGCCATATAGGCCTGTCATGGGAGGGAGAACTCAGAGTTAATTTTTGACCCTCTTGTGCTTTGACAGAGGAGGCACATTTTCTGCTTTGACTGAGATGGAATCTAGAAATGTCTGTCACTTTCTCTATGTTTAGTAGTAGTTCTGGTTGTTCGCAGTCTGATGTGCTGCTGTTGCATGCTGAGAAGGTATGGCTGAGAGGAATGCAAAGGATTTCAGTTGTTTGAGAAAAGGTGGGTGGGGGCCTTCAGAGTCCATGAATTCATTAAAACTCCATGTTGTGTTGCAGGGTAAGTGCGTGGGCCTTAATATGCAGGGTTCCAACAGGTAAATACTCGAATCTTGGATACAAGATGCAGCAAGTTTTTACCTGCCCTTCATCCAAAAACCTCACCAAGTTCTCTACACCCACCTAAAAGGCAGTGTTCACCACTACCTGAGTATAATACAAACTGATAGATGCAAGCACAGGTTAGGGGCAGCAATTCACCTTTAGACGGATGTCTGCCACAAATGTGTGCATGTGTTTATACCTACAAAAACTTATTCTCTGTTTTGAAAAAATCAGACATGCTTTATGTTTCTGTTCTCTTTGAACATGCGTCGCTTTGCTGACAGTATCTATTTGCGCTGTGGGTTGTATAAACAACTCCCAGTACTTCAAGCTGCCTTCCCAAAACCCAAAAGTCACGAAGCATCCACTGGGCAATTAGTCTCGTGGATCAGAAGCACAGGGAATAGGGGCCAAAGACTGCCTGCAGGAGCCCTGCCTTTGTGCACTCTTGTTGAACCCTGTGAGGTAATTTGGCCCTTTTCAAGCGCAGTCTGCTCTATATGCTGCGATCCTCTCATACCGAAGCTGGTAACTTTGCTTAGAGCAATTTCACCATAGACCTGACTCTGCAATCCCCAAGCCCACGTCGGTGTTCCTCATGACAGGCAGGGCACTGAGGGAGCTTTGGCGCTTGCAGTCTAGTCTCATTATCCAGCTGCAGTACAGTAACTTGAGACTGAATTTGCTCTTCTCGCCTGCAAATATGTGAATGTGCAAAGGTGGCTCATGATCCCCTGGTGGCACAAAAAAGAGACTAGGTACCCTCGGAAGCTGTACCTGTGGTGGTTCTCACCTGCACTTCTGTAGCTGCGGTTGTCCGCAACTTGTGGGGTATCCGGAGGCTTATCCTTCAGTCAGCGTTCCTCTTCTCTAGTTCCTTGCTCCTTTCATTGGACAGCTCAACTGGGGAATGTGAAAATGAACAGCTTTAGATCCCTTTCATTTATTTCTCTTTTTAAAAATAAAAGGTTAAAAGAGAGCTATGGTCACAGAAAAAAAATACTCTCTACTGTAACAAGGGAACAAAAACATCTGCATGAAGTGAAAACACTGAAAGTGGAGAACTCTGTTATTCTTAGGAGAGAATGGCTGGGATTAAGGTTTAAAAAAACTCTTGCTTTTTAAGGCATCCAGTTTCTACAGGTTTCAGTTACTTCAGGGATCAGACATTTAAAAGATGTTTTCTTGATCTAACTTTTTTGCAGGACCTGAGTATTTTGAAAGACTTCCTGCACATACATGCCAGTTATTTGATCTGATCATTGTTTTAATAAAACTATTATTTAACTAACCACAAGTTAATTTCTTTGGCCCTCTGGGAGCCAGCCACAAATAGTAGCAAGTTATTGTGTAACCTGGCTAAAGCTGAGCTCCTTGTCTTCCCTGCCAACTCCCACCATTGACAAAACCACTTACAACTGGATTATTTTTTTTCCTTAATGGAGTTTGGACCGTTATTAAAAAAAAAAATAAATATTGTGATATCCTTAAAAGTTGTCTTCATGTAACCATTTTCTAATCCCTCTTAATTTGCTTTTTTACATCCAAGGATGTGAACAGGTACTCTGTAAGGATAGCAGGGACTGGCTGAGATCTGTTGCGTAGAGCGGTTGGCGCAGAAGAGCACTAACCATAACTGGAGTGTGCGGGGCCTCTACTTCAGTAAGAGGATATTAGAAAACTTAGTGAAATTGATTGCTTTGGGTAACCTGTAAAATGGGGTAACTTTTAAGGAATTTTCTAAGAGGATAAAATAGTTAATCAAAATGAAAGGGTGCTTTATTTAAGCTATTCTGGAAATGTCCGGAAGTTTGGATCAGGATTGGCTAATTTAATTTCAAATTCTCTTTGCCATCATGTTTCCATGAATGTGTCCACCTGCGATGTGCCCAGGACCAGATAGCAGAGTGCAGGAACAGCTGATGAGGTTGCAGCCATAGCCTCACTGTCACATCCATGCTACTGCTGGCAGGAGCAGTCCAGTTGTCAGCAGCTGGCACCTTTTCCATTTTGAAATCGATAGGAGTAGTTGCTGCTCAACACAGATATTGAGTGACATGAAGTGTTTCAAAACTCCCTTCTGCATTTCTAATGAAATTTTGAAACAAAAAAGATGCCCATGCAAATAAGTGAAAGAAGAGCACCGTTTGTTGGGAATGATGGTGAGACTGTTAAGTTCCATGGTGATGTGTTAGTAAAAAATGCATGACGTATACAAGAGGCTTAGTTTCTAGCAAATGCTTTCCTCTGCACACAAACATTAGCTCTGATGTTCACTGCTCACTGAGTCAGAAAAGAGTAGGCTGTAGCTTGATTTTGCTGGGACATGAGAGCTGTAATGGAGGCCTGTGCTGATTTAGATATTTAATCTGAATGAGAAATAAGCCAATTATTTAGAAAAAGATGAGACAGCTGTTGTGCAGTCTGAGTGTGTGGAGTAACACAGGAAGCTGCGGCTCTGTTTTAGGGAGGACAATGTGCACAGAATAGTCAAGATCTCTTGGGAAACAGCCTTGCAAACAAAGGCAAATGGATGTACCTGTGACCAAGTGCTATGCCATGTCTTTCAAAGGGGTCTGGTTGTGTGAGAACAAGTGATGTGCTCAGGACAGTCATTCTGCAGAGGATTTCAACGCCAACAGGCAACTAGCTTCAGAGGTCTTCCTCGGCTCTGGTATTATGGCCAAAAGGATTAAGACAGCCTTTGTGTAAAAAAGCCAGGCAGGAACGGTAAACAGGAGCCTAGGGCTTATTTTCACCTGGGTGAAGAGCACTTTACCAGTGAATTATAGAATCACAGAATAGTTCAGGTTGGAGGGGACTTAAAGATCATCTAGTTCCAATCTCCCTGCCCTGGGCAGGGACACCTCCCACTAGACCAAGTTGCTCAATGCTCCATCCATCCTGGCCTTGAACACTTCCAGGGATGGGGTAGGCACAGCTTCTCTGGCCAACCTGTTTCAGTGTCTCACCACGTTCATGGTGCAGAAATTCTTCCTTGTACGTAATCAAAATCTATCCTCTTTCAGTTTTATGCCATTTCCCTTGTCCTATCACTACATGCCATTGTAAGAAATCCCTCTCCAGATTTCTTGTAGGCCCTCTTTAGGTACTGGAAGGCTGATAGAAGGTCTCCCCTGAGCCTTCCCTTCTTCAGGCTGAAGAAAGCCCAGATATCTCAGGTTGTCCTCATAGGAGCAGTGCTCCACCTCCCTGATCATCTTTATGGCCTCCTGTGGACTTGCTTGAGCAGGTCCACCTCCCTCTTGTGTTTGTGACTCCAGAGCTGAACTAGGTGGGTTCTCATGAGACCTGAGTAGAGGGAGTGTCTTCTGCAATCCAACAGAAAGCTAAAAACAAGGATGAGGGCAGACAAGATTACAAAAGTACCTGCTGGGATGGGGAAGTGGGAAATATGTGGGAAAGTTTTCTTTATATTCCTCTATGGTTGAGGTCATTTGATGACCAAAAATTTTCAGGACAGTGCTGAACTTTTAATTTCTAGAGATGGCCAAATCAAGACCACAAGACTTGCTGTCTTCCCAGAGATGTGCTGTAGTTGAACACAGCATTTTAAGCTTAGCTTAGTAGCAACAGAGTAAAACTTCTCAAACTTTTCTACATAATGCCATTTGCAATTATTATTTTTGGCTCAAGAATATATCAAATCTGTAGATGAAGCTAGTAAAATTACTTATGTTAGCTATTCCAGGCTTCATCTTTTGCAAAAGCAGCATAGATGTACTTAGAAATTACTGCCTGGTAAGGCATTTAGTGGCCTTGTAGTCATTGCAGTCAGATACTGAAGACAAGGCTTTTCTGTTGCCATTGGTCAAAGCTAGGCAGACCCTCCTGATTTTGTGCAGTAGATTAAGCTGATCAAGGAAATGCAAAAAAAACCCCCAAAACAATGGTATACAACTTGTCCCAATACCACTGGGCTTTGAATAAACCATAAACACTCCTTGGAATGGTTTATGAGTAGGCAAATGAAACAAAAACAATTTAAAGGTGATAAAACTCTGTTGACATGAATACCACTCAGGTAAACCACCTTGGATGTATTTCAAACATAAGCCAGCACCTATTTAACTTTATCCCAGATGACTGAAATGGTTCACAGGTGAGGCTTTGCAAATACAAAAAATGTTATTTGACTGTAGACTGCTGCCTGATAGCTGTCCTTGACAGCAACCCTGTACTTCTCAAATCCGTTCAGGAAGCTTTGCCTTCATGGAAGTAGTTGTTGAGCCTTGGTTGTGAGGCTTTCAGAGCACCACTGCCTTTGTGCCCCTGTGGTCTGGAGGCAGTGCAGATTATGTGCTGGAGCGATCTCTACTACTAGTCCTGCTCTCATCAGTGTCTCTGAAAGCTTTAATTGGATCTAGAGACAGAAGTAAGAAGTTTTCGCCAGACAAATAGTCTATGTGAGAAGAAAGGAGGTATAAGATCTTCCAAGGGCTGCTTGGCGGACCCAAAGCCTTTACAGGTTTAGTGTTACTTCTAAGCATTGCTTCACTGTTACAGACGAAGCATAGAGGAACAAAGTAGGGATGAAGACGTTCTTCGTGGGCCCTTCAGCTCTATGGAGAAGTCCTGTCATGGTGCCAATGTCTGTAAGTGTTCTCCCTGAATAGGATAGAGCTGCCATTGTAGTTTCCTAATGAAACATTTTTTTAATGAAACATTAAAATTCATGAAATGTTTTTTAATGAAATATTAAAAATAACAAATGCATGCTCTCCTTGATATACAGAAATTCTCAGACTTATTATTCCTCAGGGACAAGAATGACTGATGGGTGAAGTTTAAGAGTAAAAGGCAAGAACATTTTTAGACAATGAAGAAGTTAATTTGTGTAGTTCACATAGAGCTGTTTTTTCCCCTTTTTAGTCTTGTTCATCTTTGCTCATCAGTTTATGATTTGTCATGTTCTGAAAGGATAGAAAACCAGCCCCTGGGAGGACACACATTTTTGAAAGAAAGCTGAAAACTGAAGTGAATACAAAATCGCAAATGTACCTACTATAAGGAATAAAGTGTACTCATGCACTGGAACAGGTTTGGCTAGTTGAGGGTATTTGAAGTCCTTTAGGAACAGACATAGAGAAATACATGCAGGAAATGACACCACCTTGAAGCATGGAAACGACCCATATGATTTCTGGGGGTCCCCTGAAGATCTATTTCTCTCTAACTCATAGTAGAGTAGTCCACTGATCTTTTCTGTACCAGAAAGTCCTAACCTGAGGTAGTGATGTGACCCTTTTTCTTTTAATCTTTACATCTCCTGGCCTTATGGTAAAGCGTTTTGTCCATGTACAGTTTATGTCCTCATTCCCCAAACACCTTGCACTAATGGCCTAGAATAATGCCTATATCCCAACTGTTAGAATTTTGCTCACAGGTTGTGACTGCTGCTAACCAAAACAGGAGCAGGGAGGGAGAGCTGGGCTGCTGATCACCTGCACTGCTTCACTCTTCACCTCCTCCGAGGCTTTATTTGGACTCACACCATCCAGGTAGGGCCCTCTGGGTAAAGTCCCTGGGCAGAGACCTAACTTCATTGCCTCTGCTTACCTCTCTCCCTCTGAACTCACCTTGGGCTTAGTTCAGAATTACACTAATACAGTGCAGTTTTGGTGCTGGCCTGCTGAAGTCTCTGATTTGGAGAAGTGCACTAAAGATTTTTACCAGGCTTGCTCATCATCTTGCTCAGTGCTTTTCAGGAACAAACATTTTTCAGCGTTTTTTGTCTGTGAATGGCTAACCACAAGTAATTCTGACAGCATTATACACTGAATTTCTCTTGTTGTCTATCTAGTGTCAGTGCCGTATTTGGTCCAGAAGTTCTTTGCAAAAGCTGATGTACCCTATGCACAATACTAAACTAAATGGGAGCGTGGAAATGAGTTGGCTACAGAACTGTGCCTAACATCTGCTTGCAGAGAAATTAGTGCAGCTAAAGATGCATAGCTGGTCTTCTTAATCATGTGGCATTGTTCATTTGGCCTGATTGGCTAGTAAAGTGTTGGAGGATTTATACTGAAATTCTCTTTTCCTATTTATTTCCCCTTTTGATTTGTTATGTTCTGAAGCCTACAATGGACAGCAGGATAGTAAGCAAAATATTTTTAGCATGACACTTTTAGTTATGTTTATACATAGTACAACATATATTCATTTGTGGATGAATATATAAAAATATGTTACAGGTATGTAGTATTGAAGGTATTTTAAGAAATATATATACAATATAACATAGTAATTATAAATTGTATATAGATAAATACACACACTTACTTATTTACCTGTTTCCCTACCTGCCTACATATAAGCATCTGTGAAAATATACAGGTGAAGAAAAACATACTTATTGATATAAAAAACCAGTATCAGCATGCGTATGAAGTGAAGATATGAAGGGAGTCATGCCAAAATATATTCCCTATTTATTTATTTTGTGCTGTTGGGAGAATAGGGGCTACAATGCACGTATTAATCTGTATGTAATACAATTCAAGTTTGCTGGTGTAATATTGGATCTGGGTTTGTAAGTAGGTTTCTTGCTCAATTCTGCTACTATAAAGAGAAGTGACTGGGTAATTCAGTATAATTCCTCTCTGGATTTAAAATATCAAAGTATATGAATGCTTATATAGTTTGTGTGTGTATGACTGTCCTAAAGTCTTGGTCTTGCTTGTGACAGGGGAAGGAGGGGGGATCTGCAGATATGAAACGGGTGTGGGTCAAAAGACAGAAAACCAATGAGTTCTCTCTTCTGACTTAAACCTGGCTGGTGTGAACACAAGAGGCTATATATGCAGATCAAGGTTACCAAGGGACATAGACACCTCTGGCTTAAGTTATTTTCCTTATTAAACTGGCAATGGAAGAAGTAAGTGGTGTAAAATTCTCTAGATCAACTCAAAAGCACTGAAAGATCATCCATGCCCTGGAAAATTAAATTAGCTTTATGGTCAGACAATGCCCAGCAGTGTAATCCAGAGACAGAAGAGGATTTGGATTGTAAAATACTCAAATTAAAGGAGTGCTTGTATTCTGGGAGTTTGAGTCTTCCTACCACAAGTGGTGTTTGGTTCTGGGATTTTTGTTTGGACCTGCCTGTGCCTCTTACAAAACCAAAACAAGCAAGCTGTCATTTTTACAAAAGCCCAGATGAGTTTTTGGTTTTTTGCAAAGACAGACAAATGCCAGTACTAAGGTATTAAAAAACATAGCTACTAAATTGTGTTGCAATTTTTTCTGTTCCTTCCCCCCCCCCCCCCACCCCCCCACTTGTTTGCCTGCTTTTTTGTACCATTCAACTTGTTTGCTTGTAAAATCTTCCTTGGGGCCACATTCGTGCAGACAGACTAAAACATTTTTGACTGTGAAGGAATCCCCTGAGGTAAAATTTACTCAGATAATATCTTGGTTACTACCTAACCTGTTTGGGTTATTTTTGAACACTATAAAGTGGTAGTACCAACAAAGAAAAACTCAGCGTGGTTCATACCAGTAGCAGCTCACTTCAAGTAGCTTAGGAGCTCTGCATTTGCACAAAATACCTACATTATGTAGCTCTGTGTAGATGTCAGAAATGAGAAACTGAAGTGTTTAAGGTGTTCCTCCAAATCACCATTGAACATTTTAGCTCCTTTGCATGAAAGCAAAAATACATTTAATTTGGACATAAATGGGTAAAGAATGCCAAGTATACATAACAGCACAGTAGTACAGAGGCCTCAAGATGAATGAACTGGACAAGCACTGCTGAGTAATCATTTTATAACCAGCTGTGATTAGGCACAAGGCCCAAACCAAAAGCCAGGCTCCGAACATGCCTGAGTTTTCTGATTCAGATCAAAACCTCATGGCTCTTTGTTTCTATAAAGTGTTGAAACAAGTCCCTGGCTCTTCAGTTTGGAAATAAATTGAGATTTGGATTCCAAACCTGTAGCTTAGCTTCATTTCTAATAATGCTGATGTTCCACAGATTTGCATTTCCAGCCGTTCCTCCAGATGTGTGTTGTAAGATGGATGCTGTTCCAGTGGAGACTGCCAACCTGGCAGTGCTGCTCCTTCTTCAGTGTGTTGCTCTGGGTCTGAGAACAGCAGCTCTGCTGACCGGCTCCACCAGCAATCTTTGTCAGGGGAAAGAGATAAGTAAGGATTTCTTTGCCTGATAGAGAAAATATCTGTTTTACTCTATGCTTCTGCAACCTTCGGAGAGATCATAAATCAAAATATATCTGCACTGGGATTGCAAGACAGGCCCTAAAATAATGGGAAAGCTTTTAAAGGGAAACCAGGTTAAAATAAAAGCTATTGGGCATAAGAAAAGACCATGAAGAACAAGTCTGGACACATTAGTCAGAATGAATTGAATTACAGCTATGCAACTCTTAAAAATAAATAAATCTCTATTAACCACTACAGATCTATTCCCTAAGAGGAGTTTCTATTGTGAAGGAGATTTTGGTTTTGTCTTAGGAGTACTATAAAGCATAGTTTTGTCAGTCTCCTGTATGGTGTTCAGGTATTTACCCATTAGCTGTCAGAGGAAGAAGCCAAGGCCTGGAGAGCAAAAATGTCTTTAAGAGGTTCACCTGCTGAGCCCTGGTGCAGGAGAAAAAGCCTGTTCCTACAGATTATTGTCATATCTCTGTGCACCAGTGCTGCTCTTTGCAGGCAACACATGTACCTCTTCAAGTGTAAAGTGTGTTCTGTTGTTTAGGGATGGTGCTAGTGAAGTTTTCAAAGAGAGCTGCTGTCTTGGCACTATTTTGAACATTGCTAGCAGGGTTCACAGGAAAACACCTTGCTCCTGCAGCAACAGGGGTAACAACTGGGTGCATTAGTAGTTACATGCAGTAATGGGAGCAGACCTGGCCTAGTGAGGAATTCAGCTATGAAGAAGTTGGGATTTCACATTTTGATGACTTTTATTAAAAGCAGAGGATTGATACTTCTCTTCATCTAAGCAGTTTTTAACTTCCACTGATCTAAGTGAGGGAGAGGCAGAACAATGCATATAGGAATTCAGAGTCAGCTTCAGTTTTCTTAGAATAAGAACTTTCATTTGAATAAAATCATGGAACAATTTACTCAGTAAGACACTGTTCTTCCAATAAATTGCTGGTAAAGATAGGATAAACTGTATAATCTTGTATATAAAAAGAAACCTCCAAGGATGAAGTTTACCAAGAAAAATTTGGAGAAAATTCTAGTCCAGGGCGTTTTTTAAAGCTGCTTAATCTATCAAAGCCTGTAGGTAGAAATCCTTCCTAGGCCAGTGCTGCTGCCATGTGTAAACTCTTGGCTGTATCTGTCCTCTGTTAAAAGTAAATTTATTTTTTTTTAATATATAGTTTTTTTACATAGATTCTGAGCTTGTCTTTTGCCCCAATTCCAAAGTGTCTTTTTATTCTTGGGAGTCTAGATTGGAAGGACTGGAATCTACTTTGAGTACTAGAATGATCTTAGTATGATTGCAGAGATTCAGAGACTTCTCAGAGTTTAAACTATTCCTATTTACTAATCTATGTGTGAATTTAGAGAATTAAATTTAGATGCTCATCATAAAATGTGAAGGTCAGCAGGGTAATGACATCTATTTTTCAGACAGACTCAAGCACTGTGAAGTTTTACAGGTTATCTTGTTGAAGGCCTACAGTGTGATCCAAAGGAGAAAAGCTGTGGGTGTTGGTCGGGTTTTTTTTTTCCCTTAATGTATTTCATCTGATAATCTGCTTGGTGTAAACAGCAAACTATTGCAATTTGCTGAACAATTAAGCTCAGATTCTGTAAAGCATGTAAGTACATATGTGTTTCAAGTGTCATTGACCTTAGTAAGTGCTTACATGCCTTGCTTATGCCTTTTATTCAATTAAGACCTTATGATTGCTTTTTGTACTGAAGCTGTGAATGCCCAGTTCAACAGATACACTGACAATCTGTGCATGTTCATGCCTTGTTTACTAATCAAAATGAGCTGTTTTATTTAAAGCTGAATTAAGTTCTATTGGTTTAGTTTATGCCTTCAGAAGCAGTCTGAGATGTGTGCAGAGTGCATTACAGACACTGACGTACTCCATATTTTTCTGTCTTTTTATTATTTATAGCTACTTAGATAAATTCAGGGTAAACTTCTCCTCCCTCTTGAGGAACTCAGGCAGTTCCTCAGATTAACGCTTCTCGCTTTAGCTGGGTGTGCCTTTAGTTTTTAATTAACGCTGTTAAATAAACAAAACAACCAACAAACAAACCCTGAAGGGAACTAAACCACAAGAATGATGTTGAAATATTCATAAGAGCTCAATCGTGAGTCCCAGGAGGTGCAGTGTTATGGCCATGACTCTGCCCTTGACTTGTCCTTTTGCTCTTGAAGGAGGAGTTTGTTCCTGAGTGAAGGGGGAAAGGTGATAAAAGGCTCACTGCAGGAAGCAGCAAGAGCTGCTCAGTGCTGGTTCAGGTACAGACCATGACTGCCCTCCCAAACCTGGAGGTGGGTATTGGCCTCCTTTTCTCAGTTTCTCGTCTGGTAAAAGGAAATACTAACACAAAATTCTGGTAGGAAATACTTAGAAGCGTTGATGCTCTTCACTTCTGTGTTTTGTTATGAACAAAGAGGTGCACATCCTCCCTCCCCTTCTCATCCCTCCTTCCCGTGCTCCTCTGCTGTGCAGGGTTGGGAGGCAGCACAGTTAATAGGTGCCATGTCGAAAACAGCTAAGGAGAGGTTGTCTTCTCTCTCCCATTTCTCTAGGTTGATCCTAAACAGAGCCAAAACCTGTTTTTTATATCTCACCATCAAGAAAGAAGTTCCCAAGGCTGAATTTGTGTCTTAGTCCCAAAGCAGGAATAAATCCTGTTGATAATCTGGATTTTGATTGTTATTAGGCATACTGAAACAGTGCACCGGAAGCAATGGGCCTGAGCACTGCTGAGGCTTGATGGCAAAATCCTGGAATAATGGAGTAGGGTAAAGTTTCCAACTTAATAGCATTTAATTAGTTTAACTTAGAGACTTTAAAATGTCGCTAGGATAGATTTTCCTTTGTTTAGCTTCTTTTGGTGTGGCTTAGCAGATTTTAACCATTTAAAACTGGCTCTTGGTTGGGGGGACCTTAGGTGGTACAGCACATATCCTTTAGTGGAATAATGAAGTGTTTACGTTATGCAGTCCTATTGTGAGATCAATCAGGCTACAAGGCTGGATGTATAAACAGAATCTGCAGGTGGTCCCTGCATCTCCTTGCCCAGAAGACATGCTTTAATCCTCAGGAAGTAGGCAGAGTAGAGGTTCCAGGAGGCAGCCAGCCCAAGCAAAATAAAAGAACAAAACCAGCCTGAACAATGCAACGCATATCAAGCTCATAGCGCAATCACTACAAATAGCAGCTGACAGGAGACTTTATGACAATTCACCCATCAGCTAAAATTGCCAAACTCGGGATCCTGGGATTAATGAGCACCTTACTCAGGCGGTACAAACATGAAATGTGAGGCAGAAGGGGTGGGTAATGCATCTCACATGGCCTCCAAATGGTTTGTTCCTTTTCAAGTTGATTTGTTACTCAGCAAATTCTCTTGTGGAAAATCTCTCTCATTCTGTGTCTTTGCATCTGCTCTTGTATACTTGGCTGTTGTAGCCCATAAATACTACTTGTTCCTGATGCTGCAAGGAGGATACTAATTACTGAGTTACTTGGATCACCAGGTGGGAGGCAAATGGAAGAATCAAACATTAACACATGTTAATATGTTTGGTATGGGGATTGTGTTAATAACTCTCAGGCACATGACCCTCAAGGGCTGTGAGTATAAAAAGTGTAGCTCAAGCTGGTTGGATAGAGATATAAATTAATGGCTTCTGAAAAGGGTTTTATCAATGTTCTTCCAGGGCTCCATGGAATAAAGGAAAGTTTTGCTGCAATAAGGGCAGAAGGATCTGTCTCATTAAAAAGAGTTAGAAGATTTTGTTACTATGGAATTATTAAAGAGGTAAATGTCAATTCAGAGGAAAAATAGTAATACTAAAAAAAACCCAACCTAAACCCACATAGTTGAGTTGGCTTATGTTATTTTAATTAGACTTGTGAAGCCGGGAAATGCCAAATGAGATGTTCTGCAGCAAGGAAAGAAAAAAGTTTCCAAGCTGAAACATTGCACATAATGGAATTGAGGTGTCCACTTGGGTGCATTCTCTTCCTTTTTTTGAAGACAGCACCTAAAACAGTTGAATCAGAAACTAGTGAAGGGTAAAGACCTCTGGAGCAATCCTGTCTCTTTAGATTCTTATCTGAGGTGTATTTAAGCCTTTGGAAAAAACTTGCAATCTTATGAGATCTTGTTTGTTGTCCCTCTTCTCTCTCCCTGCTCCATGTTCACATGTTTCCTGAAATGAAATGGCCACTCATAAGAGGGAATGGATGGTTGATGGGAGGAGGGGACAGCTCTATCCTATCTCTCTCTCTCTCTCTCTCTCTCTCTCTCTCTCTCTCTCTCTCTCTCTCTCTCTCTCTATCTCTCTCTTTTTCGACCTCTGCATTTCCTCCTGTCCAGAGGCAGGTATTTTCGCTGTGTGGAAAAGGGATAAAAATAAGTCCTTTGCTGCTGAAGCAATTCAGATGAAATTACATGTAAAAAATGTGGACAGTTTTTGTATTTGCCAAACAGGTCCATCCCAACTGTATGCAGGTGACCTTTTTTAATGGACACAAAGATGTTGCCCATACACCCAGCAAGATCAAACTTGCCTGATTCCTGAGGCAGGAGTTTTGTTGACAAAATTAGAAATACCAAACTCTACATCAAGACTTATTTCCACTTTTAGCTACTCTTAGATCTCTCTGCCTAGCTTCTGCTCTGTCTTCCTCCCTGCCCTAGTTTTATTGTGTGCAGGCCAAGAAGTGTTATTGGAAGGTAATGTCAATACACACTTTGTCCTCTCTTCCAGGCCAGCCTTGTATATTTCTTCTCCTATACTAACCTATTATCACACTTATCTATCACATAGTATTTGCTCTTTTTGAGCCACTTTAAAGGTAATACAGTGATGGTTTCCAGTGTTCTCATTCATTTGTGCATCATACGTATTTGGATTTGCTTAAAAGCCTGGGAGTTGTTTAGATCTGAGATTCTCTAAAATGGTGTCCTGAAAAGTGTTTATTAGGAATCCCTCATTACACAGAACTTCAAGAAACCCTGCATGGGTTAAACTACAAATTGCAGACAGAATTTTGGTGCTTATTTGCTGTGAGAATTCTTGACCTTGCTATTTATTTACTTACAGGATCATTTATAGTAGCTGAACAACCTAATCCCAAAAACTCTATAGGACAAAACTCGAAGATGCTTTCTTGTACTACTTGTGGCCTATTGCTCATATCTTACAGGACTGTGTGAAAGTTCTGCTTTTTGAGGCATTTTGGGGCGGATGGTAGAACTAAACATTTAAAGATAAATTCATGCCTAATAAGTGGTTCACATGAAGAAGCAAGAATAATTGGGGTGCAGAAGAGGATAGGGTGCTATGCATAGTTATTACCAATTTTTCTTCAATTTTTATTCTGCTGATCGTGGAGACTGTATGTCAATATGCCCTATATAAAACTGATATCACTGTCACAGTCTACACTGAGGTCTATTTGAGATCGTTTAATCATTCCTATTAGCCCTAATCTGTTCTGACCAAAAAGCAAATAGCGTAAGATGAACAGGATCTCTCAAAACAGTGCCTTTATGGGGATTTCTAGAAATTATTAGGCTCAAGAACTGTCTAATCATCTCTAGAACACTGTCCCTATTGCTCACATTCCCCTTAAGAAAATTTGTGTACAGTTTTTGCATAGTTTATGCTTGGCTTTTTGTTCCTGGCTGTCCCAGGGCAGTTACAGTTGCTGTTATTCTGATATAGAAGGTCTTTGATGTGTTTGGAATTAATCCATCAATGGTGACATGGGAATATATTCTACTGAACTAGTGATGTGAACATCACGTACATGCAGACACTTACAAAAATGACAGCAGATTATTAGCTGAAACCCTAGTTTACCATCTGCCCTATGCATTTGTCATGGACTAAGCTCTGAAGGAAGAGGAAGCAGTAGACTTAGGGATTTTCTAGAATGAGTTGCATAGAGCCATCATGCATATCAGTACTTGGAAGAAAATGACAAGGGGGTGGTAGGAGAAGAATAATTATTAGAAGCCTACAAAAAGGTTTTCATAGAGCAGACAGCATAAGGTTCGTTTGTCAGGGACTCTTCAAGTTAGGAGCCAATGCAAGAAGGTTGTGTGTGACAGATTGAGAGTGCTAGGTGAGCAGAGGAATGGCACAGGCAGAGCTGGGGAGCAGTCCTAGGCAACTGTTTTGACTATGTGGACCATAGACTGAGATAGGAACAAAGGCAGGCTTGGCCACAAAAAAATGCAGGTGATGAAGGTTTAGCTTTGGAGGCTGTAGGGGTATAGGTAAAACAAAATGAGGTGTGCTGTGGCCATGATTGAATTGTGAAGCACAAAAGTTTCAGCATGGTGTTCTAAATAAAAGGAATAAAGCTGTCAGAAGGTGAAATTGGACACATGGAGCAGCGTTGGCACTGGTTTACTTTCTGCAAGAGCTCAGAAATGAGGATTTAGCCTTAGAAAAATAAAACCAGATACAGTACACAATGTACCACTTTTCTGAACTGCTGATTTAAGTTTGATGTCTAATTAGCTTCACTTACAAACTTCAATGGAATTTGGAAAGATTTTACTTTATTTACCTGTTTTGTATTTCTTAACTTATCTCAGATCTTGAAGAAGCAGTCAGGGACTTCTACCCAAAAGACAACATGCAGCCCCTGGGTTCACAAAATTTCTAAACTGCAGATTTCCAAAATCCAGAGGGATAACAAGGAGGGTATGTGTTGCTGTGTATTTGCATTATTCTTACATACTTTCACAAATAACTGCCACTGGCTATGAGATGCAGCACTCTGATATGCTATGCTATCAGATAGAAGATAGCAGCTGAATGTCATATGCTTTTCTTTTCTCTGTGTACAACGAATCCAAACACACTTAACCAGGAAAGTACATGAGGTATCAGTACCATCACAGGTTTTTGCAGAGCTGTCTGTCAGTGCACTGAGGAGATAATAAAATTCTTCACAAATTCTCAGTTTCATGGGGAAAGAGTAATAGTGGATATGGTAATTAATCCATCCAGCCTTAGCAGTTAGTCCCCTTTTGCTCTCACATATACAGTCCGTGCAACAAAACGTGCTCTCTAAGGCAAGCTCATTCAGCAAGGCTTATAGGTGCCATGTAGCTGACCAAGCAGATGATGGAAAGAAGCCAGTGTTTCCTGGAAGTGATCCATGTGAGGAAGTGTGTACCTAATGTAACTGCCTGGAGGTACCACCACTGATGAAGCTTTATACGAGAGGCAGGATGTGACTTTGAGATCTTTTGGACAACTGAAACTAGAAGCAATGACTGTAAGACATGGACACTTACCGGAAGAGTTAAGTAAGACTAAATATGAAGAGCTATGAGACAAGCACATTGAGTAGGAGCAAACTTCCAAAATATTGTGTTCAAAACCTGGCCTGTAATTCATAGATGCTAACAAACCATCAGTATGTTCAGGCTGAACAAGAAATTTGTCCTTGTCCCATTGCTCTGGTTTAACCCCAACTGGCAGCTAAATACCACTCAGCTGCTTGCTCACTCCACCCCTTCCCCCTGAGTTGGATGGGAAGAAGAATCGGAAGAAAGGAAAACCTGCAGGTTGAGATAAGAATTAGATTAATAATTGAAATTAAGTAAATGATGATAATAACATAAATAATAACAAATAATGATACTAATAAGAGAGAACAAAAAAAAAGGAGAAATAAAAATTCAGAAAACACAAGTGATGCACAACACAATTGCTCACCACCTGCTGACTGATGTCCAACCCTACCTGAGCAGCCATTGGTTGTTCCTGGCTAACTCCTCCCAGTTTATATACTGAGCATGACATGCTGTGGTATGGTATGCCCCTTTGGGTAGTTTGGGTCAGCTGTCCTGGCTGTGTTCCCTCTGTGCTTCTTGTGCCCCTTCTCACTGGCAGAATATGAGAGACTGAAAAGCCCTTGATTTAGAGTAAGCCTACTTAACAACTAAAACATCAGTATATTATCGATGTTATTTTCAGACTAAATCTAAACCACAGCATTGTACCAGCTGCTAGAAAGAAAATTAACTCCTACCTGAAACCAGGACACCCCTGTATGTGAAAGAGTTACCAGACCCTAAGAGGTAAGTATTCTACCAGCATAAGATGCATATGGAAGAATTATTTAGGGGGAAGGAATATTATTCCATTGCCTATGCCCTGAGCTGAATCCTTCTGAAGGTTACCTTTCTGAAGGAAAGGCTACCCTTTCCATGTGGACTTTCAGCATATGAAGGGGTGACATAGATAGACTGGGGAAGCCTTTGTCTTTTCCTTTGCAATCCACAAGAAATTGGTGCAGTGCCCGATCCAGTCCCATATTGTGATGTGTTCTTACTGCATTGCTTGAGAATCCAGTTAGTGTTTCTTAGGTTCGCTTTTGAGTTTATAATAGAGAAATCTGTCTGGGCTAAAGCTCTCCCTGGGACACATAAGTGGAGGCTGATTAGTTACTGGTAATAGGTCACTATTGCATGCATTAACAATTCATGAGGAAAAATGGTAAGGATTTTCCACCACACCCTACAGGTGTAGAAACATAGGCATGTGGAACTGAAATGGCTAGCATGAGTGCACAAAGCATATGAATGACAGAGCTCAGTTTCTCCTTTAAAAGTGGTTTGCAAAATCCTAGTAAGCAGAGGACTCCACAGCTTTCAGTATGCAGAGAGACGGAAACACCTATTGCTATTTGACCCATAGACAGTTTTCTGCTTCTCAGTCAGGCTGTTTATTTGTTTCAGCTGCTTTTCAGGATGACGAGTTGTCTGAGAATGTGCTGGTGTTTATCAGGAAGGCGGGTTGTCTTATAGCATGCTTAACTACCTGAGTACAAGTACCACAAAGTGAACTGCATCATCGAGCTTACATCTTACCCATGCCCTGATGACCAAAAAGAATTTGAACATTGAATAATATATGACCTTTCATCTGTACTTGTTGCCTGTTGTATGACTGCATTGAAAGGTATCACCATGCAATTAAATGAAGTTCTCATAACAGGGCTGGGTCAAGAACTCATCCTTTCTGTCAGGGTCCATCACTTTTACTCTTCTTCACAGTGATAATTTTAACTCTAGTAATTTTGTTAGCTAATTATGAAGACTGCTCAGGTAATGAAGTTTATGGCCCTCAATAAATGAACATTAAGAAAAATTTTGAGCTTATTGTTAAGAGACAGGTACAATAAAGTCTCTTTATGTGTAAGTAGATGTTATGAATTCAGATATAGACAACAACTTTCCCAACAGAATTCTCTTGCTAAATAACCAGGAAGAGGATGTATAAGTGAAGGTGATTAGGTGCAACCACTTAGACTAATGTATTCTGACTTCTTAGCTTGTCAGTCACAGTATGTTAACTCTATTTTTTGCTTTGAGTCCAAGCAGATTCAGATCTGTTAAGAGTGGAGATTAGTGATCAGTACAGTAGATGTCAGTTATAGTCACCACAATGTAAAAGTACTCTTGCATCTGCTATGAAGTAAGAATAGTTTCCAAGTGGTTTCTGTTCTTGCTGCTTCTGACTACAGCAGCCCTGAAATCATTCCCTGTTTTACAGGAAAAAGATTCTGCAGTGCAGAATGGCTTCAGGCTACCTTGTATTAATAACTTTCTTCTGTAATTTTCACTGTAAACAAAGCTGCCAACTCAGCCTTAATCACAAGATGAGCCCAGCTTGTCTCTACCTCCTGCAGCCCCTCTATAGCACCCACAGAGTGTGTATTAACAACCCAATGCCCTACGTTTTCTTTGCCTGTAGGTTGTGTCTGGCATGAGGTCAGAAAGCAGGAGGGCTGACTCTTGGAGAAGGATCCTCTGCTCAGACAACAGCATAGCACTGAATGTTTTCCTCCTGCTTAGTACACACTGGTCCAAGAGGGAGTCCTGCGTGCGACTCTTGGCACGGGATTCTCCTTGGCTGACCCAAACTTTTATTGGCATCCATAAAGGGTGAGAGGTCTGAGTAATATTAACTGTGGAAACTTGGACACAGCTTGTGTTACTTTTGGCTTTGTGACTTTTAAATTCAGGGTGTACCTAGGGAGGCGGAGTGGCCAGGAAATTATGGTATTCTCCCACCTTTTCAAAGAAAGTGTCTGTCCAACAGAGTAGTGATTTGCTCCAAGATTTCTACTTAATTCAAAAGAAAGGAGAAAGAAAGCTATTTCCTATAAGTCTTCTTTTAAATATCACAGAGGAACAAATGATTGAGTATGATTTAGGTCAGAGATGAGGCAAAAGACAATATTCCAAAGGTAATTTTTCTTGCTGGTTGGTGGTGAGTGGGGACCTTCACTGAATCATTAGGGTTGGAAGGGACCTCTGGAGATCATCTAGTTCAACTCATCTGCCAAGACAGGGCCACATAGAGCAGGTTACACAGGAACATGTCCAGATGGGTTTTGAATGTCTCCAGACTCTGCAACATACTTCTATCTCTCTGAAATGCTTCACATCCATCCATAAAAATGTTCTTGTGTTGCACCAGGTAATGACATGCTGGGCACCTGTGTGCTAGAACAAAACCAGTTGTTTTCAGAAATACCTGGAACCTTTAGCTTTTAAAACAACTTCTGGATAATTGCTGGCTGAGGTTGATGTGTTATTTCCACTGTTTGCAGACAGCAGATTTTTCTCAGAAGGTCATCAGAGGCTGGGAGAAAAGAATCAGTAAGTACCTGTGGACTGCTTAGGTTCAGGTTCACCTGAATCACATAGGGTTTATGATTTTCAGTAGATGAAGGATCCAAATGAAGCGCTGTGATCATGATCAGCTCAGACTACCTTTGATTCTTGAGAATGAGAATAACCATTTACAGCAACGTTGATTCAAGGTAGTTTTGACATGAACATTTGACTTCCAACTGTATAAACCTGCTCTACCTTGATACTTGCTTAAAATAATGTGAAAATGCAGTCATGATGGTTTGCAGTAACCCTTGAACTGTTGAGAACAGAGTACATGGAAAACAGGCAGTTTTGTTCTTGGAACTACTTCATCCTTTTCTGGTGTAACTACATTAAGTCCTGTTTGCAGCCTGTTTGTATTCTGATTCACTCTGGCAATAAGAAACCTTTTAAAAATAATAAATACATAATAAACTAAACGCCAACAATTATTTTAATACACAGTTAATGATGTGACTAGAATCATTAGTTTCTCTTGATCTTTCAGCTGCATTTGTTCCATTAGCAGTGTATTTTATCATATACCAAATAATGCTTTCTCTGTTAATATGCTATGTGAGTGGAAAGAAACAAACTCACAAGATCTGTTTTGGGTTTTTTCTTTTTTTATATGTACATGCAGGAGCACATATGCGGAAACCCTCTTACAGTTAGGCAGATGTTGTGATCTTTGTCAGACTTCCTTCACCTGTTGTATCTGGGTTCAGGTTAGCATTCATGGCTGCTACCATTAAAGTACAGTGCAGTTGTTCTCACATACATATCTTTCCAGTTGATCAATCCGTTAAATACAAGTTAAAGAGAATGCTTCAATGTAAGAGTAATGGAACTGCCTTGAATTTATCTCTGATTTCTGTTGAATGCAAAAATGAATAAAACCCAAAGTAAACCAAAAATTCACACTAAAAACTGTCTACACACCCAACCCCCAAACGCTCCAGGAAAACCCATATGGATGTGTGGTGATTAAAAGAACAGCATTTATTAAACATCTTTTAGGTCTCAGTCTTGAGGTTTAGAAACAAGGCATTGGGCTGCATAAACTCATGGAGATCACTGCAGTTTTTTAGATAAAGTTCTCAAATCTTTAACACTGATAGGATCAAAACAAAACAAAAAACCCAACCCAAAACAAACAAAAAAACCCCCAGAAAATGAATCCTCTCCTTTGGCCCCACTGCAAATGTCTACTACCTACAGGAAATATAATCACCTTTTTTTTCTTGTAGAAGAAGCTGGGTGTGAATCTTTCCAGATCGATCCTTGTTCTCCTGACCACCAGCCAGGGTGGGGACCATGCTTACTGCTGCACAGCACCTCTTGTTTACAGCTGCCCTGAGAAGTTAGAGTGAAAGTTTCTGTGTATCTCTCCTAATCTGAAGAGGACTGCTGTTGAGAGAAATCTTCCCTACATGGACTGAGTTCAGAGGCAAATGCTGCTTTGCACACATGAGCATGATCGGCTCACCTACTTTCAATCTATGTTAATCTGAAGCATACTATTTTCTTTTATAAAATTGATTACAGATTGCCACATACTGCTTCAGAATGACTACGTCTCTGAAGCAAATTATGCAAGTGTAAATTAATGCAACTTCAGTAACATAACTGCACTGATTTATGCCTACAGTGCTATGGCCTTAAAGCATTCTTTTTTTTTCAATTCTTTTCTCTTTTTTTTTAGGTGGTTAAGCCTCTAGCCTATGCTTCAGACAGCTTTTCATAAAATTACCCTTAAAATATTAGATTATAAGGACTTGAGAAATCAGTTTTACACTAGAATAGTGTGAAATTTCCATTTCAATGGAGGAAATGTAAATATTTAATAGCTACTGTCATTACACAGATAGGTGTGGTTCTTATGGTGGTGTTTCCCCGTAAGGAGAGGAAAAAGCTATATAAGGTTTTTACTATAGAACTATGAATATGTGCAGTGAAATCAGTTGAGAGATTTGAAATCCATTTTTCCTTTTATCTTTAAACAAAGCAATTAAATTAAACACATGTACATTAATATAAAGTTAGTTACAATTATGATCATGGAGTCTTTGAAATCAGTGGCAGAATTCCCATTCTGTAATGATGAAAGCCAACACTCAGGATAAAAAATAGAAACAGGCGACTTGGCAAAACTCTCTGTTTTCCTCCTCCTAGGACTCTAAGGAGAAGCAGGCTGAAAAGTGCTATCACTCTATAGCAACACTGGATGAAAGGCACGCTTATGTTTGCTGTAGTATGATGACTGATTTTCTGTTTGAAAGTGTTAGCTTATAGAAAACTGCTGGGTGTCATCACCCTCCCCCCTCCCTCCCATCCCCTGAAAGGTATTCTGTGTTTCATTTAATTATTTTAGAACTGTTGAGAAGATTATTTTAGTACTTCTTGTGAAGATGATTGCCCATTGGCCATTTGTAGGTGGGAGATTCATGTTCTTGTTGTCTTGAATGGATCAGGCACTTATTTAGGCCACGTTTGCCATTACACAGAGTGTTACTTCCACATCCAAGACCTAGTCTGATCAGGAAGATTGATCAGGACTACAGAAGAGAGATTGTACAAAATCTGCACAAAGATTTATAGGGACGTGCCTTCATTAAGATTGTAGCCAGACTGAAGATGCAGAGGGAAATGTGGATAAAAATGGCACAGCAACTGGGTTTCTTGGCTTGCTGCCTTGGGGAAGAGCCTCAGTAACAGCCCTTTCTTGCGGCATTTGGGTTAGTCAAACTAGACCTGTTTTTTTATGTATTATTTGTTGCAAATTAACATCTACTCTGTGGTACCACCTTAAGGTCTGACCAGGTCAAGAACTCAGTGTGCTAATCGTAAACATGAAGCAAATGACTTTCCCTCTTTCAAAGACTCATTAAAAAATTTCAGCAAATTCTTTCTTTGTGTTCCAGCTCTCCAGTGAGTGTTTCCTGGCAGGAATGTTTAAGAAAGAAAGCTGTGAGTGTTTAACACAGTTGACAAAAGCAGAACCATAAGTATTCCCACCAGAAGCCAACTTCTAGGAGTTAGTTCATCAGGGAAGAGAAGCACAGTATTCCAGGTGACCTGTATATGTAGCTTAAACTACAGATACCAGGTAGTCACAGCAAACTGTTCACACGTCCTGTCTGAACAGGGCATATAGTCTAGGAGGTAAAACCTAATCTGAATTTCTCCCTCTCTTATCACGTGAATATTCATTTATTACAGATCAAAAAGGGAGAATGCCAGGCTTCAGATGCCCATGGACACTTGTTACTGGCTTTGTAGTATTAAAAGCAGCAAAGAAACTGCTAAATACCTTCAAGACTACAACTTGCCTTCTGTTTCCCAGTGTGGGGAATAGAGTAGAATTTTTAGGGGCATTGGGCAGAGCTTAACCCAAGGATTCTGGTAATGGTATCAGAGCAACCCTTGAGGAAGGGTTTGTGGTTATGGAAGTCCAGAGCTAGGAAGGTAAAGGTTATGGTGAAGTTTCAGGGTCATAGAACATGCAGTGTGTGATGTTCTGTCTAGGAGAGTGGGATTCCTACCAAAGACAGAACCCAGTGTGAGCTCCCACCTGCTCACTTGCTCTTAGAAAGAAGTGCAGCATCATAGTAGCTTCTAGGCAGTTTGTCTTTTAGGCAGTTATAGGATA
>JBCJKH010057943.1:0-53895 GCA_039877255.1 Loriculus beryllinus
GGATACACAGCGATTAATGGTGAGCCAGAACTGTTTCTTCTTCTATTGTATAAATATATGGAAACACATACATACCAATATTCCATAGTATGTATTTGATAACAAAATATTACACCACGTTTTGCTGACAATATACGCTTTAGAAGTCCTTACCCTGTGTGCTTTAAAAACGATATATATAATATTACTCTTAAGATAACTCTTGAATCAGTTCAGCAGAGTACATTATAATTAAAATATTAATCTTTGAATCATCTGTGATTTCTCATTCACTTAAATATGTGCCAACATCTGTAAAGAAGTACAAAACCTGCAATTTCAGAAATATTAAGTAACAGCTTTCACTTATTTCAAGCCCAGATTTCCTTTTCCTTCTTGCAGTCTGAATTTTTGTAATCAGACTCCAGGAGAGAGTTGGCAATACCTCAGTCACAGGTAAAAGCAGCAGCACAAACACCTTTTTAGACACCAGAGATCGCAGTCATGGGCCAAGTACAGGAATACTTGCTCCTCATAAGTTAAATATTACAGAAAATTCCTATTTTCCAGCTATCTACTGTCAGCCCAGACCCAAGAGTTGAACATTTTGCCCAACTATGTCCAGTTTCCATGTTTTCTCTTCAATACAGGACCATAGTATTCCTACAGCCTGGGAATGAGAGTTTAAGACTGGCTGTATACAACTTTATTACTCTGCCCAATCACAGAGTAATGTAAATCGGACCAGGAGACTGGCAATAATTACGTAACTGAAGTATTAAAGAATGATTACTAATATAAATTCCAAGCCTTCATTATAATACACTTAAAGAACAGGAGAGAATCAACAAACAGCACAGAAGCAGAACAAAAGCCAAAATAAAATCCAGGCTAAAAAAGGATTAGCATTTGGAATACACTAAAAGCACACAAACTTTTTTGAAAAAGTGTTATTTTGAGGCTCTGAGCCTCAAAGGACTCTTCAGTTAGTGAGCTTGAACTGAGTTCCTCTCAGATTTCATTAAAGAGACACTGAAGATAATTCATTTCCGTTCCATCAAATTACTGTGTGATTTTGAATCAATGTGGCGTTGACCACTGTAGATGTTAATATCCATTAAGATTCACTAAGATTTTTGTATGTCATGTGTATCTATAACCTCTTCAACTGCCTTTGGCATTTTGTGTTCTTGAAATTATTTTTTCTTCTAGTTTAATAGATCAGACAGATATTACATCTTTTGAATTAAAGCAGCTCCCCATGCACTCCTGAGGAAAATGAAAAATGGTTTGAGCATAATTGCAAACTTCTCGTGTGGTCTTTCTGCAATTTAAAACTCTTTACCTCCAAGAATAACAAAAATAACAGGTTTTCTGCATAAATAAGCTCTGTTGTTATACAGATTAAAGTTTTACTCATCACTTAAGTAGGAACATGAGGAAATTCACTTTCATGAACCAGAGTTCATATATGTTAAGCTCTGATAGCAATACATCAGCTTCTTTTAAGTTTCTAGAAGAGTAATATCTAGGCTTAGGGCTGAAAACCTAGTCCACTATTCTGTAACTATTCCATTCTCTTGCCAACTGTAATCTGCCACTTCCAAGTCACAGGCATGGAGGCACATGACCTCCACAGTTACAGAAATTAATCAGCCTGAGGAAGGACAGAAGATCAGGATACCCATTTCTTTACAAGGATCTGAAGCCATCTAAATACCTCCAGGAGTGCAGGGATTTAAAGATGTACCATTGGTAAAAATTAAAAGTCTTACAATGTTTTGTATCATGAAAACAGGACTTGCAAGATTTTTGCACCATTGTGTTTCTCTAACCCTGCTTAGACTACATCACCATGCTTACTGCAATCTATAGTAGCTCTTTCATACTGGTTGGATTGCTTGCATCCTCCAAAGGACTACTGAGGCAGCTGCTGAAAAATGTCCCTCACCACCTTTACCCAGATACTTCCAATTCCCCCCCCCCACCCCCCAAAGGGGACATAGCTTAGAAAAGAAAACACAGAAAAGGTCATATAGTGCATAACTACTCAAAATGAGAATTGCTTTATCTTTTTTTTCCCTGGAATTTTTGCCCTACAAAGAGTTAGTCCCAATCAAAAAATAACATTATGATCACATACTAATGAGTTTGTAGAAAGTTTAACTTCACCACCTAGTTGTCTAAATACTCCTTATGGGTTTATATTTCTACATAAAGGGGTTTTGTGCATAGTGTATTCATAAGGCAGACAGAAGTGAACATCACATTTTAATTTGATAAATTTAAGAGATCATAATCCAAGTGACATTTAAGATGCTATTATGCCTTGCTGTTATTCTCCTTGCATAATTTTACAGTACGTGAAAGCCTGACAAGTGCCTGTTAGAAATACTTTCTCCATGTTGCTAACTAACTTTTGAAAGAAATGCTGGCAAATCCTTTTCTTGTTTATAAGTAACTACTAAGCCTTAATAAATAGCACATTGAAGTCTACATCTAATACAAGTAGGAGTTAGATTCTGGGGTAGTGCACAGCCAACTGTAGAAACAAAATTTGTCTTACTACTTTCCACAGTATGCTTTAGAAAGAGTACATTAGTAGTAAGAACTCTTTTGTGTAAAATATAGTGCTGAAAATAAAGGAAGCAGCAAGTAAATTATCTCCTTTTACAAGCAAAGTAGTTTGTTTTACTTGACAAGGTCTCCCTAAACTTTGGCTCTCTAATGTTATGCAATATATGGTATAGACTATAGCAGAATAAACCAAGCCATAAGTACATGAAGCCATGCAGTACACGTTCACAGCACAGTGTAGTCCCATTTGTGCTGGAAAAATACTTCTCTGTCAAAGTAGTGTTTCAATGTTATGTCATAAAGTTCTTTAGTCTTGTTCAAATTACACAGCAGATACAGCTTAAGAAACAAAATTTCAATATATTAATTCTTACTGGTTTTACTACATCTCATGCAGAGTTGGTGATGAAAAGATGATCATTACATTCATGGACATTGGTGGCATCTTCAGGTAAACTGAGCATGGACAGGACAAAGTAGCACTTTTCTAACAACCATTGCTTTTATGAAGAAGCATAGAAAAAGTGAAGTAACCACTCCAGCTTCTCTTTGGGGAAGACAAGTGACCCTTCTCTCACCAGTTTGGCTTTATCTTTAGGAGTACACAACCACAACTCAAAATTTCTCTGGTTAGACGGTCAGGGTGAGCCTGGTACTCCATAGCTTTTTCCTGGTCCTACTTACAATTCTTGCTAACTACACTCCAACATATTTATCTTACACCATGTTATAGACAGGCCACAGAACTCATAATGCATATCATTAATATCTGTATATATCTCTGTGGTAATGGAGACTGTGAAACTAGTGCTTGATTCTCAGTATCTCACTTGGAGGCTTTTTGTTACTGATAGCTGAACATGTGCATGATGAAAAGTGAGCATTTCAGGCCAGTTAAGAAAAACCAACCAATAACAAAACCCCAACAAACCCAAACCAAAACCAACCAACCAAACCAAAACCCCAAACCCCTATCAAAGTAAGTCTTTCAGAACAGGAGGAGACATCCCAGCCATAAGCTTAGACATTTCCACTGTCTTACTGAAAAAACTGGAAAATTAAAATTGTATATGATGCAAGACTAGCACAAGCCTGCCTGTTCTTAACAGAATCACTTAATCCACCTGGCCTTTCAGACACTGACAGCATCATACAAAGAAAATCAATTACCTGAGATAATGAAATCCACTGTCTTCATCTCAGCTTTCTCATTCATTTAATCTAATTCTTGAATATTGACATTATTCCAGGCATAATGGAAACATAAGTACTTCACTAAAGCCAGCACCTGGACATACTCAACAGTGTAGCAAGAGCCAACAAAGGTACCACAAACACAGCCTTGCTGTTATGAATCAACTGACAAGTGATACAACCAAATATATGTGCTTCTCAAAACAACCTTTAAAGAAGCAGTGGTTTCAGACAGAGGTGCCTTGCTCCCAGGGAGTTTCACCCTGGAGTGCTTTGTCACTACCTAGGAGTGGAATAGATTTGCATAGTGCCTGAAAGCCATGATCTGAGCTGAAGATGTTCAGGTGCAAGATGCATCCTGGCTGTCTGTAACAGCATCTCAAGGTAATAGAGCCATCATGCTCCAGACTGAGACATGAGAGACCCTAATTTCAGGAAGAACATGCTTTGATTTCATCACTGAATAATTGTGTAAGAGGTCAGTTTAACATTAAAAGAATCCAGGCTTAAAACAGCATCAGTGACTTCCGCAAAAAAAGTGGCAAGTTGTTAAATAATAAGTTACTTGACAAGTAGAGGTTTATCAAGAGCAGAAAAAATTCAACCCATGATGATCTGGAAGAAAATTGATACATCCAATATTTAATAAAAAAATTGTGTTTTATCTGACTCTTGCTACAGGTAACATTCAAAGGATTCACATGTAACTGGGAAAAAAAGATACAAAAAAGGAATATATAAACTCTTCAATCTGAGACATTTTATATTTTCATTATTTTTCCCTCAGATAATCTGGGACAGGTGCAGAGTACGTAACCCTCAGATCACTGGGTATTATTACAATAGTTAAAACCGCAACTATTCGTGCAGCCTGTATGTAAGTGTAAGAATGTAGAATTTCATAGACCAGCATTCCTATTGGAGAGTAGGCCTTACCAGGTATTAGAACATTAACTGACTCATCCTTTACTTCCCATTCTGCTTATACTAAGCAGAAAAATGTTTTCTTTAAGAATCCTAAAGATGGAGCACATTTTATGGTGTTATTTTCATCCTTTTGATTACATTCCCTGGGACATTGAATAATGAAACAGAATTGATTATAGTAAATTCAAATTTATTCTCTCTTAGCAAATTTTGAAAGTCCTCAACATTGGAATTACCTGTTACCTAATTACATTAGAAGACTTAAATCAAATCTAGAGAGCTATGGGGATTTTCTCACTTTTTGTTTTGCATTTAGCTTAGAGTTGGATTATTTGGTCTCATTTTCAAGTTCTCATACTCCATTTATTCAGAACTCATTGGTCATTATTTCAAGAATTTGCACTTACATCAGTATGTCCAAAATAATGTCCATTAGATATCAATGTAATAAAATTAAAAATGGGGACAGTTTTGTTTATGATACACCACACTGCCAAGTATCTTATGTATCAGTAGGATACTGAAGTGATGGTGTTAATATTGGCTTATTTAAACATGTTGTGTTATTGGGCAAGCACCTAAAATATCACAGTCAGCCTGCTGATTGGAATTTAAAATATGTCTAAGAATCCTTAAGATAGAAGTTCACCATGCTTTCTATTATTCTTGGCATTACAGCTATTGAAAATCATGAGAGATTACAACATTGTTTAATCAGTGCTGTGGATGTTACAACAATCTTCTGAGCTTGGTCCTTACAATCAAGAAATCTACTAAAACCACCCCAAAAAGCCAACTTACCCAGCACAGGCTGCAGTACAGATGCAGAGGGCAAAATGCACAGAGGAGTTAGATACTTTCTTATTGCAGGCATCCAGATTTTTGTGTTGAAGAAGCTTTTTCTGCAAGTTGTCCTCTGAAACAATTTCAGTGCTCTTTACCAGCCTGAGGATGGAGTCAGCTGATTCTCCTAGCAGATGAATGGCTCTATTCAAAGACTTAAGCTTTGGGTTAATAATTGAACTCTCCCCTTCTGGGACTAGCTCAAACACATGTGGTGGGTTCAGTGTCTCAGAGGGCCCACTGCTGCAGGGAGCACAGGGGGACAAGAGTTTGTCAGGAACTGGGTCTTGAGGTGATAGAGCAGGTCTGCTTCTGTGCACAGACTCAGGTTAACCAGTTGCTCCTGTTAACCAGCTGCTCCTAAGTACAACCCTTGCTGCAGGTGCAATAACTCCAACAGAAAATTAATAAACTGAGACCCATAGGCACTTTCTGAAGGACCAGTATAAACCTTAGAAGAAACCAGCCTGAGTTTTAGTTTGATATTAACAGGTTTTACTACCAGCTTTAGTATTTTAGGCCATGGTAATTGTTTACTTGCTTGTCTTCAACAGACACTATCAGAGTGCTCATGGCCCAGGTGCCTCTTTGGATGATCCCAGTGACTGCCACTGCTCAAGGCTTTTGTACAGAGAGAACGATGTGCACTGCCCTGGATTTTCAAATGCATCTCAGCTCCCTTAGAGCCTTGGAATTCAGACAGGTGCTGAATTCCCACTTCTTTCAGAAACTTTTTAGAGCTCTCCATTTGGCACTGTGAACTGAAACAACCAACAGCATATTGATGATTTGAGTTTCCAGGCAGAATATTTTCATTCTATTTAAATTATGACCTGCAGTCAGTGGGAACTTGAAATAGGTTTCAAGAAGTAGGTAGAAAGAGATCCCTAAAAACTGAAGAATTTCTGATACTGTCCATAAGATATAACCTGTGCTTGGAGTACAATTCAGAACAATAAACATCAGCATTTTTTCTATGTTGGCTGCTAATAGAATTGACTTTAAAGCTGTTTTCTCAGTTCCGATGCTATGAAATACCACATGAGACCAAACTTGCTGATTCCCCCACTTGCAGCTGTTCTTCAATAGAAACAATCAGGGATTTTTTTCCACTGGATTTCAAGCTTCTTTCTGCTTGATGGATGAGTGAAAGATAAGCACTACGCATGTTACACAGACGGTTCAAATGAGATATGGGGGGGTAAGTACCCTCAGAGCAGGCACACTCAGCATGTATTCTTGACTTCTAATTGGATCAGCATTTGCATGGAATACAGGATTTTACATTTCTCTGCTTTCTCCTGCCCACAGATGCAGTAACAAATAAGAGCTTCAGGCAATAACAGTAGCAGAAAGGCACACAACAGCAGTGAAACATGTTCCATTTTTTAATCAGAGAGGTGTTTATACTCTCCCATTTTGAGCTTCAGTCAGACCTTCCTATGTACTGTAGCTTGGGGGAGCTTCCAGTGCAGTCACAGCAGGCTTGTGGTGTCAAAATACCCTATTGTAACAACACATCGATAACTAATTAAAGTTAAGAAAAGGGATAGGAGGTAATGGGTTTAAACTACAAGAGGGTAGATTCAGACTAGATAATTTTTTTTTACAGTAAGGGATGGTGAAATCCTGGATGAGATTGCCCAGTGAGGTGATAGATGCCCCATCTCTGGAAACATCCATAGGATCACAGAATTATTAGGCTTGGAAGGGACCTCTGGAGACCATCCAGTCCAACCTCCTGCCAAGGCAGGGCCCACCTAGAGCAGGTTACACAGGAATGCATCTAGGTGGGTTTTAAATGTCTTCAGAGAGGGAGACTCCATGACCCTTCAAGGTCAGGTTCATTTGTCATTATTAATCACAACAGGATGGCTTCATGCAGATTCTCCCTTTCTTTCATGCACTCAGACAGCCCGATTTCTTTATATGATTTTTTGATTAATTTGTGATCAAAATGGGAAGATGCTGCTTTTGTGAAGAGATCTATCTAAATTAAGGTATTATAATCTATTTCTTTGGAATAGATTACATGACAATCAAATTTCATGTTCTTATTCAAAGCAGAGATGCCTTTCTCCTGGGTATTGCTAGTATACACGGAAAGCTACTGCACTTTAACCATTAACCACACCAACTAGAGTTTTGTAAGAGACAAAGCTTTAGCTGCTTGAAGTCTGTTCTTTAAGCTTCAGCTGTATATTGTCCATCCTCATTGCTTCTCCAAGACCTTCAGAAATTAAAAAATGTAAGGGAATACCAGTTCCTTCTCTCATTTAAGTAGGCAAACACTGTTTTCAGAGCTTTTTTTCTGTGGCAAAAGCAAAGTCAAAAGATGTAGCAGAAGGTAACATAAAATAACATGTCCAAACTAGATTCTGGTTATAACTTGGAAGCATTCAGTACTGCCATCTGTTCTGTAGTCCTGAAACACATATGGATGCCCCATAGCACAAGTCAGAGAAACCTGTCAATTGCTCTGATTTGTCCTACAGCTCCCAAGGACCTGGGCACAACGCAGAGATAACTGGGGTCTGGTCATGTCCCACCCTAGATTACTGCATTATCTGCTGCTTTGCTTTGCTAACCTGCCCATCTCCCTTCTCTATTTATGCACACTTACTCTTCTCATTTCAAATGATTATCAAAGCAAGTGGCTGTGTGGTGCTTAGTTGCCAGCTGTGTTAAACCACAACAAATTGTCAACTTTCATCCCTGAAAGCAGCTAGTAGGTGAAACAGACAAAATAATCTTTCCTCCTACTCTACAGCTTGGGTCAGCAATACCATATTTTAGTAGTGGTGATAGTGACTCTGTCAGGAAGGATTCCTTCACTCCCTTCCCTCTCATATCCTAGCTACAGACAGTAATGACAGCAAATCTGAAGCTCTGTCAGAAGCTGGTTTCCCTAACACAGCCTGGGTTGGGAATCACATTCCCTATTTCCTTCATCTTGTGTGGAATGGCGTTTCCCCAGAGAAAGCGGTTCTTTCAGCTATCTGCAAGCTGTAGGCAGCTCCTGTGAAAGGTCAGATAGGAAAGTAACATCGGTAAACCTAACGTTTTTCTTCTCATCATTCCTAGGCAGACTTGAGTGGTGTTACCTAAAGACATCCAGAATATTTCCACATCAGACAGACAGCAAGGGTAGACATTTCTACCCAGGGTAGCTGGGACGTGATAATTGCAAGAGGAAAACACAGCAGTAAGCAGGAAGTTTTACGAAAGCTCTGTTATAGAGGCACGGCAAAGAAGAAACGATGGGAAGTGCTGCCACTGATTTTTGTCTGGCCAGGATCCCACACCACTTCTCCCTCCAGCATTGTTTCCCTCAAACGCACTAAAAACTGAAAAGGGGTGGTAGGAAGCAAAGGAGGAGTGGCAGGGAAGGGACAATTCTGCTTAGAGGCACCTATGGGGGCTTAAGCTAGGAGTAGCGGGGGGGCTTTCTCCTGCTGCCTCCCACAGCAGCCGGGGCCGGGCTCGAACCCGTGGTCCCCTTCAGTCCCCGGCCGGCTGCGAAGGTGCACGGAGGCGGCCGCCGCGCTCCGCCCGCTGCCGCCGCGGAGGGGCCGCGGCCCCGGCCCAGGTAAGGCGCGGTGGTCCTCGGGGAACGCGGCACCCTCCCGTCGGGAGCCTGTCCAAGCGCTGGTCCCTTCCTGGGGGTACTCCTGCCTGCCCTTCGCATTCCTTCCCCTCTGCTCAATTGTTTCTCTCTAAGTTAGCTTTCCCTCTGAGGTATTACTAAGACACATTCTGCTGGATTAAAATGTCAAAGAATAACTTAAATTGCCATTAATAAGTCAAATCTGAGAAGCGAGTTTCATGACAAAAGCCTGCAAAAACTTGTTTTTAAAAGCATTGAATGGCATACGGAGAAACTTCTCCCAGAAACACAATTTAAGAGCTAACTTCCGTTTTTTTCCACTTCCCAATCAAATCTGTACATCTCACCTCAAATGAA
The DNA here is from genome assembly GCA_039877255.1 of Loriculus beryllinus. Classification (NCBI taxonomy): domain Eukaryota; kingdom Metazoa; phylum Chordata; class Aves; order Psittaciformes; family Psittacidae; genus Loriculus; species Loriculus beryllinus. The sequence goes on from JBCJKH010057943.1 coordinate 9,485, forward strand.
AACATAGATGAACAATGAGTCAGTACTTAAAAAGGGGTACAATATTTGAATGAAAATAGATCATGTTGATTAAACCTGTTGTTGGGCATTGAGTCATGATGAAAGGAAATATTTGAATTAAATGGGAGCATTTTATTTCCTCTAGCAGGCTTTTTTCTAATTATAAAAGAATCACGTGCCTGTGTACATAATTTCAATGTCTATTCAATCTTTATAAATAGGCTTCTTAAAGGTTGCTCTTCATCATGACACAACTCTAGGCAGTTGCAGTGACTGACATAGAATAAAGCTAAAGCAGTATGCCCTTAAAGAAAAGGAAGCTCCTGACACAGCCACACGCTTACCATATGGGAAAATGAGGTAAATCAGCATTAGTGTAAAGAAAAAAAGGAATAATCTGAAATACATGTTTTATTAAAAAATGCCACATGCTTTTAAAGCTCTTCTTGGGATTTCCTCTTTGGGTGAATTCATGCTTACTTTGAGCCCAGTTCCACATCTCAGAATAATTCCTCTGACTTCAGTCTTGGCAGGTACTGACGTGTGCAGCTGAGCTCAGGACACAGAACTTAAAGAACATTCACAGTTTTGCATGGCTGTACAATTAAAAGGATTTCTTCCTGTGATTATCATTTGCTAATGTATGTGTTTCTACTGAGTGATTTTAATTAATTTGTGCTAGTTCGTTTCACATGCAAAAGCTTCCTAGACTGTAAAACCTCTAAACTACTTTGAAAACTGATTTTCTCCTTCCTAGTCTTTCATCCTGTCACACTGCTCAAAATGGTTAGTTGTAAGTATCCTGTAACCAGGATATTCCCCAATCCAGCATGGAAATACAGACCTTGGACTTAAACTGACAAGTAGCTGCTTGACAACTGAGTGTCCCAAGAAAAATAAGACTTTCTCTGAAGGTTTACAGGTATGCATAAGAACAGTCAAAACAGGAAAAAATCTGCGGTTCAAATTAATAATTTCCATGGGAAACAAGGTGTCACTGGGACATATGCCCTCCCTTCTCCTCCTACCCCTATCAAACAAATAAGCCTTTGCAACTGCAAACAAAATTAATTACAAACCAAGGGACTGATTCTCTGTCATAAATCTCAGGGGCACATTGCAAAATATATAACAAGGATAGAAGATGGATATGATTAAACCTAATCAGGTACCTCAGGGCTACTATTTTCCTTCTTAGAGCCTCAAGCATGCATTCAGTGACATAACAGGAGATGTCTCTCTCATTCTGCCATGTCAGAGGCTATATGGACAGAAGCTGTGGGCAGATTACTTGGGTCCTGGATGGTTTCTACAATATTAAAACACTTGAGCAGAGCCTACAGTCATCAGTGTCTGTATGGGGAGACTGGCCTCCAGGTTAAGATCTAGAAGGTTCTAGCTCTGTTAACTTTCATAAGGAATAATAATTTAAACTGACGTCAGAAAGATATGATTTCACTTGTCTTTTCAAATCAAGTTGTTACTTTCTTAACCTCAACCATCATATTCTGTCCAACTTTTTGGATTTTCAACTATTTGTATCAATCGTATCTATTTTGATAGTGCCCAGACAAAACTGTGGCTCCATTTTGCTGCAGGCTACAGAAACAAGTTAGCCTGGTCCCTGTAACTAGTAAAGTGTGGTATTGGTGCTGTAGTAGCACTGTATCTGCTTTCAACTCCCACTTGTGGGTACCCTTTAAAAAGTTGGACACCTGAAGTGGTCACTTGGGCAACTGTGAGATGGGAGATCACCCACGCCAGTGTTAGGCACATGAAGGCTGTTTGCACCTTCCTGCAAAGCCCAAACCTTCGTTAAGGTGCCTTTGAAGCAGAGGACTTGGTGAGAAATACAGATCTTAATCTAGAACTGAAACTATATCTAACAATTAGACAGTATTCATATACTTAATACAGTATTAGCAGCATACTGGCTAGTCTTTACTCCTTCTGTGGTTAAAAGTACTGATACTAAAAAAAAAATAAATAAGTAAAATGGCTGCAACAGTGTTTCTTTGGCCTAATTTATGACCTTCCAGTGTCTTTTGAGAGCAGTGATTTTACGTTAACTTGTGTATAATTCAGGACATTGAAATCTGTCACCAAGTTGTTGCTGCTCCAGTCTAAAATCTTGCAATGCTAATTTATATATATAGATATTTAAATAAATGAGATTTATTTAGGATAATTTGAAAGACTCTTATACAGTGTTTTATACATATATAAGCAATGTTTAATTGTGACATTTTGCTGGCAGCTCATCTTGCTACACCAAAGAAGCAAATCTTCATTTCTGGTAAATTTTAAATTCATTCTACTCTTATTAAGAATACGAGCTTCTGATGTTGAGCAGTACCTTTGACAAAAACATCTCAGAGCACAAAACTGTACAGATTGGAGCAACCTCCTGAGTATTTCAGAGAGAAAGTGACATTTTCAGCTATTATTCGTATCACCTGGCATACATGACAACTCTATTGATCAGAACATTAGAGCGTAACTGGAATTCAGTATTTCACTTTGATCTATTGCTAGATACAGCAATAGGAGAAACTTAACATCCACCCAATTGTTAGCATAGCACTGTCACACAGATGGCCTCTGTACTACTTTTCTGCAAAGAAAACATGACAAGACAGCTACTTCCTGTGGACCAAGTAAATCTAACTCTGCTTACTTGCCCAAGGAGACTTGGGCATGGTTTATGTCCCTGCTCGGCAAGATAGATGTGCCTAGGGTTTAGAAGTGAGCTAGCTGGTATGCCAAGAGCCAGCTTGTCATGCAAATAAGAGGGTGCCCCTTATAAGAGGGTGCAGACATACGCATGGGTCTACTTTCATCAGTCAGTTCACCAGTCAGATGCAGCGTTCTGCTGCTTCTGGGTTTTATTCCTTCTTTCTGATTTACCTCATTAAAAAAGATTTCTTTCTACTATTCAAGCCATGCTCTTTTCAGTATTAATGGATCTTAACATGAAAAATAACCTGAATTGTGAAAATTTTGCATTTTCTTTCATGAGCTGCGTAGTTTAGGGAGACTTAAAAAGTACTTTAAAGCTAGGACTATTAGAGAGGCTTTCAGGTTAATACATAGGGAGATAAGCATGTCACTTTATTCACCAAAATATCTGCAACTACTCTCAATAAGTAGAGTTGGCTTTTCCAAGTGACAAGCAAAATTTACTCTGTCCCTTAATTTTAACTTACTGCTTGGGCACAGCTGAAGATAAATATTTTCTATGCAGCTTGAAAATAAGAAGAGGGAGGAAAACGACCCAGAAAAACAGGAGAAGCCACTGATAATGACGGTATAGGGTGAAGAATGACTAAAGAATCTGGAAGTGACAGTGGCATTCTGAGGCCATATCCTGTAGGAGTTTTTCCTTTTTATTTCTCTTACCTTGTGACTGCCTTACATATACCCACTCCCTTTCTTCCACCAAGTGTTTAGTATTTTCAGACTTACATTGTTTTCCCTCTAATTGTTGCATGTTGATCTAACAAACAGAGGATAGAGTGAAGAACAGATATATATACACACACATACACACTCATGGACCACACAGCAGTTGCAGTGGACATTGCAAATAGGACAACACAGGGCAGAGGCACTCTGGCTGCATCCCTCCTGAATTTCCAGCTACTTCTCAGTCAAGAACTTAAAGGCATTGCCATTCAACAGTTTGGGTACAGAAATCAAATGCGACTTCAATCTATAAAACTCCTATTGACTTTTTATTTTGAGACAACTTTATTAAGTTTTAGGTGCCTGCAATAGCAGCCATTGGAATTCAGGCACGTGGCACACTATGCCAAGGTTTCTTTATCTAATAATGTTTAGTCTTTTCATGCATCCACCTGTGGATAAGATCATAGAATCGTACAATAGTTAGGGTTGGAAAGGACATTAAGATCATCAAGTTCCAACTCCCATGCCATGGGCAGGGATGCCTTATCCTAGACAGTGTTGCCCAGAGCTCTGCCCAGCCTTGAGCACTGCCAGGGATGGAGCATTTATCACATCTTTGGACAACCTGTTTCAGTGCCTCACCAGCCTCACAGTAAAGAGCTTCTTCCTTGTATCTGACATGTACTTTCCCTGTTTAAGTCTGAACACATTACCCCTTGTCCTATCACAACAGTCCCTGATGAAGAGTTCCTCTCCAGAATACTTGTAGGCCCCCTTCAGATACTGAAAGGCTGCTATGAGGTCTCCATGCAGCCTTCTCTTCTCCAAGCTGCACAGCCCCAACTTTTCTACCCTGTCTTCATACAGAAGGTGCTCAAGCCCCCTTATCATCCTCATGGCACTCCTTTGGACTTGCTCCAACAGCTCCATGTCCTTCTTTGGTATAATACATATTTCATTCTTTGTTTCATTCACACAAAATTCACTTCAAGTGAAATTTCAAGATACTGCTACAACCTCTGCCAGCTCTCTGCCTCATCCTATTTCGGTGTCAGAGGCTTGTTAAACTTGCATAATTCACTTTTCCTCTCATGCTGAAGTTAATACATAGTGGATTCCCAGGAGAAATTCCAAACCATTACGTGCTATTTTACAGTCCTAATCCAGTCTAATTCAAAGTAGAAAGTGGTGTTGTCCCAGCATATGGGGAACTGGGGCAGATATTTGTTAACTTCAGCTCAATTACTCAACAGTATGCTTAGAATATGAAGATGTATTAGTATATGCACAATAACCTGGATAGCATGTAGCCTGTCTGGTAAAATTGAAAAGCTTGATATTCCATGCAGAAAACAGGTTATGTATATTTTTATAAGTTCTGGGAAAGAGGAAAATATTCTTAGTCCTGCTAAACTAGTTTTAAATACCAGTATTTAATCGGGTCTGCATATATAGGAAGGAATCCTGCAGTGAGTATATTGCATTTGATAAAGGAATGCATGACAGGAAACTTCCAGATGTGCAAACATGCCAAGAGGCAGGTTTTTCAATGGAACAAGCCAGCTCAGTAAGCTTTAATGGAGCAAACCAGCTCAGTAAGGACATCAGAGAAAATGCGTGTATGCAGGCATGTATGCACATGCAGCAGTGATTTATATATCCAGCTTAAGTATTATCTGTGAAACTGCTGAAGACTTCAGTAGCTACTCATTTCTATTCCTTGGCTGACATGCAGTGTCCCTTTGCAGTGATGAGCTGCTGATTGACCTGGCAATTGGATCTCTTGATTAATATTCTTATCCAGAAATAAAATATCTTTTCCTTCTTGTTATTTCCCTGCTCTCCCTTCTTGAACACACAAAATTAATCCATCTGCCACAGAATGGATTTGACCTTTCAGGTGTTAGAGAATAATTCTCCACCCCATCCCCCATAAAATTGCTACACTGAATGTAGGTTAAGATCTAAAGGTGAACCAGTTGCTTTAGAAAGAGATTAGTAATCAGCCCATTCATTTTGATCTTCAGTACTGTAAAAACTAAAACCAAATAAGTACAGAAATATCCATCGGTTTCCTTAATCTGTTTATAAAGGATCTTCAGACACATTAGGAGCTCATAGTAGCAATTCAAAAGCTAAATATAAAAGCAGCTTTATGAAGTACTTATGAAGTCAGTAAGAGGTTTTCTGGGAAACCAGAAAGATAATCCTTATTTTTAGCATATTTTCCTTTGAGATAAAGATAGTGAATGTAGAAAGTATCCAAACCCAAAGTGAGATACGCAAAAGAAATCCCACGATACGCACCAGGAGCGTTCCAGAATCAGCATTTTGAGAGCAATGTTCTGACAACACCATCTGCTCATTTGTGCTGTATCTTCCTATTACAGGCTCTCTTAATGTCTCATGCATGATTTTCTGTGGAAGTCAGTAGGAGTGTATGATTTATTTTGACATTAATATTTACCAGGCTGATGTATGCTTAAAGTATCTGAGATGCTGAGAATTTTTACTGGTTTAAAAAGCCATTGAATTGGCTTTTTTCTTTGGAGACATTAACTTAGTCACTTCACCACTGTTACATTCAAGTCAGATACCATTTACGCTGCATTAATTTAAGTAAACACCACTTGTATTGCTCTTACTAGAACTATAGATGGAAGGAAAAATTACTTTGGGGTAAAAACAGTTCACTAGAACTTTGCATTGGAAATGAAAAGATGGTGAAACAAAGCTTCAAGTTGTGAAGCTTCAAATTCTTTACTGTTTATAATTTATTGTGAAACTGAAGCGCAAGAGATTCCTGCAAAATATAGTTTGGACACCAAAAATAATATTGTTTGATTGTCCCTTTCTAACACCTACAACAGATATTTCATTTTTATGTATTAACATTTAACAGCTGTTTTGCAGATTCTGGATAATGTTCCTGTCATGTAGTTGCGGGGTTTTTTTGTGTGTTCTTTGAAGCAAGTCTTAAAATAACATTTATGGGCCTTGATGAAGTATAGCAAAAGTATGCTTAGCCCATGAGTTTCAGATCTGTTGCACGAATGCATTAAAATATAGACTGATACTCTTTTCATCCAGAAATGGATTACAGTGCTGACAGATTACTTAAAATAACCATTATGGATGTGAATCATACTGACAAAGGCAAAGAAATCTCATTCAGAAGAAAACATCTTGCCTCAGCCAAGCATTTTGATGGATGTGGATGCTTATATATGATTATTTATACACAGTCAAAGGACCTTTTTTAATAGCTAGAGGCAGAAACATATCATTTTGATTTACTTCATTAACTAAAAGCTTGACAAAGATAAGCATCACAGGTATTGTTGCTACCGCCATGCCAAAGATGCTGTTCTTGAACAGCTGTGTTATAAGATGGAGTTACATATTTTCCATTCAGAGTGCACTGATGTACCAGAGACACTCATTTACAAGCATGAATAGCAGACACAAAACTGTTTATGACTCTCCTGCATGATTGCATGATTTTTCAAAACAATTACTTATCCTAATATTTAAAGGATAGATGCAAAAATGAAAGAGCTGTAGTACACCGGAATGCAGCTTGAATTGGTAAGTTAAATTATTGCTGATGTTTTTTACGTTTTGAGGGTTTTTATTGTTATCAATATTTACTAATAGATTTATAGCAGCAGCTATTCAAGATACAGTAGTGTTGAAAACCTTGTGAAATTTGTGTATTTGAAATGCAAATGTACTGTAAAACATTGCCTCTGCACTTTTTTTTTTTAGGGGCTACAAGAGCTTCTGAAACCACACCTGACAATGTGCAGTCTTAAATGCTGGAGTCTCAGAGCCCTTTTTCTATTGATGATGTGTAGGTAAGAAATGTTTGCTAAAATTGCTGTATTTGCTAATATTTGCTAAAATATATCAGTTGGTTTATAATCAATTTGCTTCTAATTAGAAATATATCTGACCAGGTAACAGAGCCAAATCTTGACAGTTGAATCTTGTCTCTTAAAAAGATAAAACCACCTGAATATTAACAGAAATACAAAACTGAACTCCTTCACGAATCATCTTGGTTACCTTAACTGAGTTACAGTTGTTTTTCATTGAGAAGACTGATGGGGAAGGGAAAAAAACCCCAAACCTCAAAACATTTAATTTACGCAAATGATTCTTCAAATGAAGGATTACTGTGTAAAAAGCGTGAGTATCATCAGATGCTTAGCAGATTTAGAAGGACACAAATTTAGATGGGTCCTTGCCTTGAGCACAGTACCTTACCCAAGGACAGAAGCACACAGTCCACCTAAACGTACTGTAAGCTTGAGGTAGTAGAGTCATCATTGTGCATTCATTACTAAAGGAGAGTGTCTTAAAAAGATTTACCTGATTAAAATGTTGTCTTCTTATTCTCTGTGATGAAATCATGAAGTCTTTAGGGAAGCTTAGTTGTGTTAAGCTGGAAGGTGAAACCGATTCCTTCTGTGTACCAGTAACCCTGCTAACAGTGCAGTTGCCATGACAAAAAAACCCCCTTAAGATAGGAATACAGCACTGAAAATATATTCCTTGTATAAAAACGGGGAAAAACTATTCTTTGTAAGTAATTCTAATAAGAAAAGACAAGCATGGACATAGTCACTACCACTTTTAACTGAAGTATTTGAAGTCTATTAGCTAATTCTGTGTAGAATTACCTAACCTATTTGGTCTCCCAGTAAAATCCTTACGGTAAGATTCTGCCTGAGTTTTGTTTCAAGTGGGTGTGCGAACGTATGTTTAGATAAAGCCTCCACTTGTGAGGGCAGGTGAAAGAGTCCCTTGAAAGGGAGCTTAAAGCATTCATCTCCCACACCTTCTCCAGTGCTATAAAGAGATCTTTGTTCAGAACACACACTTGCTCTAATTCCACCTTCCTTCCTTGTCAGCTGTGACTTGTCACACTTTATAATCACTGCATGATTCATGGCTTTGCAGTAATAAAACACTGCTAAGAGACCAACAAAATTTCAGAAGCATCTAAGTAACAAGGAGGCTAATTTCCTTGAGAAGTTCAGCCTGCAGCGTATAATTGCTTTCATTATCATCAGACAGACTTTTCAAATCCTCTTACAGCCTCACATGGCTAAGAGTATTCAGAATCACAGACAGTTAACTCCTGTACAGCATCCATGGGAATCACATGCATGCATAGCACCTGTTTAGCTTGGACACAAGTACACAGTGTTGAACTGGTATAGTATCCAAATCCAAACACAGGCTAAGATGCAGCTCTGCTCCTTGCCTGTTTCACAGCCAAGGTGATGTTTAGGCATGCAAATGCTTTTTTGCAGCACACACATCAGGAAGGTATAGGGAAAGTGGTCTTTAAGATAAAAAAAATAGCTGGTCAGTGCTGAAACAGAGAAACAATTTTAAGCAATATCCAAGGACTGAGGTGTACTGAAGCAAGGGCAAGGATTGCTCTGAAGCTGACCCCTTAGGCAACCCACATATGTGAGCTCTGACTAACGCATGAAAGAGGCTTTTCTCTACAGAGTATTTTATAACCAATAATGTTGTTTGGTGATGGTTTTTTATTTTAAGTTTAGAGCCTCATCTTCTTTATCATATTCATAAAGAGGACATGATCTGTCACAACACACATGCTAACAATGTCACACAAAACTATTAGGTTTCACTTTGCTTTCTAGTTCTCCCTTCCTGAATGACATTTCTTAATTTCACTTGAATTAAATTACATTACAATTACATTGTAGACACACATACTAAAGTCTATATCCAGGACACTGCCTGGATCAGTTTCCCAGAAGTATTTTTATTAAAAAAAAAGAAATTAAAAAATTGAGGCAAACTGATCAAAGTAATGAATAGATTCATTACCAGGATTAGCTTAAGTAAACATCTGCTGTTTGATCTGAAGAAGGGCTCCCATTTACTTTGTGGGATTTTTAGTCTTCTGGTTTTTGGCTGAGTTTAGGGGCACTTACATTATTTAAGTATTTGTTCCTGTATCTGGTAAATGGTAACATAATGTTAGTGTTTCATCCTCACCAATTAACCAAAAATCAGTGGGGGTATTAGAGGCTTTGAAGCAGAGAGTTAATCACTGATGTAGGTGATTCTTCTGCAGTTTATCTACAGAGACTATACAAAAGAGACTATAAAAAAAGGTGTATCCTTGAGCACCCTGAGCATGAAACAAGAAGTAAACTCTTTGTTTACATCAGTAAACCCTTCGCCTGTCAGTGGTTTGCCTGAAAACAGCTATTTCTCCCTAGATTTTCCTGAGGGGGGTTGTTGCTCACAGACTGTATTTGGTGTTTTCTTTCTCCCTTCTCTCGGTTCTAAGGTGTTTATGCCTCTTTCTTGATACATAACTTGTGACAAAAAATACCCAGGAAGAATATTCCTGTACATGTGTCTTGACTGTTTTAAGTGGTGATGTATACTATTGTTAAGGGCAGACATGCCCTTTTCCTCCTCCAGTTACCCAATTCTGTTAAGACACTGATTTAAGAGTATCTTAAATAACAAGCAGTTGTTGTACCTATCAAGTTCAGCTTAGCCTGTAAAATTATTACATTTTTAAGCCGTAATACAACTTAGGAAATTAAATAATTATAATTCACCTTTTATAAAAGCAAGAATGCATCACTGAACCTGAAGAGATTAAACATTTATTATACATTGACAGCCCAGAACACATAGATATTCCCAGCTGTCAAATACATATTCAGCCTATTCTCTTCTCAGTGGTTGGAACAGCTGTTTCAAGGCAATTCCATACTTAGATGCATGCTGGTGTTTTTCAAGTACATTAAGAAAATGGAGGAACTAAAACATATGCAGTTAGTTAAATATAACAAGAATACATGGTGAAAGAGAAGCTTAGATGCATTGATGAGATGTACATGCATACGAGGAATGAGACTCAGCTTTTACTTTAATCCTTTGTGATTCCTGCATAAGGCTACATAACAGAACATAGGAATGTGTTCAGCTGTTTGACAATGAATGGGGCACATGAATTGAAGAGCACTTTAAACAAAACAAGGCATCCTCACTTGAAATGCTGATAAGCAAATCCACTTAAGGTACATAACATTTATAGATTCCTTACCTTTCAACACTGACAAGCTGGTTCTAAGTATCCCCAAAGTTACCAAGATGGTACCACCACACACTAACATATATGAGGCATCAGATTCCTCTCATATATTGGCTTAATGGGATAAGACTTCTCAAAAATTGCCAGTCAAAATAGCATACAAGGGACAGTACTCCATTAATTCACTGCCTCAGTTACTGCACAATCGCTTTTCCGTGCCAACAGGTTCTTACCCATAAAAATCAAAGACTACACATTATGTATTACTGAGGGAAATAAAGAACTATTTCCACAGGTGGTTTAAGGAAAGGACTTCCAAACAGCAATAGCAAAAATTTAAGATACCTTTTAGAAAATAACAGTCAATGATAATGCAGCAGACCACTCTGTAGTTGCATAGTGCACATACTGCACAACAGTATTATATCCTTGTAGTGGAAAAGAGACAAGTTTCATTTTATTGTTTCATAGGTTGTGAAAGCTATTCAAGAAGAATCCAGTAAAACTATAAAATTAAACTCATGCAGCTCACCGAACACTTTGCTAAAGTTACATGCAAATTTCAAAAGCAGAAATACCTACTGCAAGTACAGTATTTAAAAGTTAAATTCAAGTACATTTTTAATTCCAAGACTTTCGTGCAACATAACACTGGCCCTTTTATTTATATTCACATTTTAACTTAATGTGACCATGCTTGCTTCTTTAGTATGCAATTTACAGGAGAAATACTTGTTATTTCAATGATGGCATTACTCAAGACCATACCTGCATTAAGTAATAACATAGTTCTCTAGCAACAATAAAAAAGCCAGGAACAAAAGAAGGAAAGTAAATAGGATCGTTCAAATACCTAAGCTACATGAGTTGCCAGACTGCTAATGAAGAAAAGCTACTTATGTGGGAATATGGCTTGTTGAACAAAAAAATCACAGTAGTGTTTCAGGACAGCAGATACCACATCAAAAACCTCAGTGCGATTTAGCCACATGTACTTGGTGAGATCATCTGAGCATTTAAATTTTGCTAATCTGAGATACTGGATTATTCCTAGTTGATGAAAGCCACAAATTCTTGATAACTCAAACTCCCTCAGAAATATGGTAAAACTAAAATCAAAGGCACAAGCTTTAGAAAGCTACAGGAGACCTTGAAACATCATTAGGAAAAGCAAACAGTGTTCTCAGGAGCAGCCCAAGTAGAATTGGGAAGAAGAAATTCAGTGACAATTGGGCATGACTAGGAAAGAACACAACCATCGACTTGTACTTACATCGTTCTCCCCAACACTGCACCACCACATCTACAATTCGTATCTTCTGTATGGGAGCTAAGGAGTAAAACTGGTTGTTTCTAGTAACCAGTCACTTCTGATGCATGTAGTAAGAAGCAAAAAGACCCTCTCCTGGTGAATATGTACTGGCTGGTCTCCATCAGCAAACGATGCCTCTAAATGCAGCCAGCTGGGCTTCCTTGAGTCAATTAATTACTTGGTTCTCACCTTCACAGTTAAAATCATACCCCCAGTTTTCTGAAATCACTGGCAATGAGCAGTCAGTAACACTTGTGTTTTAATTTATGAAGGGCACAGCCTGAATCTGTGATGGGTGAGCACACCTTGCTTGCACTCAGGTGCTCACCTTAGGGGTTAGGCAGAAACTAAGAGCAAAGCTATCCTTTGCTATGGGACAGTTACTGTCTGTGTAACAGCCCCTAATGGGTGCCCATCCACAGCTGCTAGCCATAAAGACCTATAAAAGACAAAGTGGGAATGTATAAAAATTAATCTGAATGTAGTCTAAGTAAAAAAACTGCAATTGTGGTCTGCATCTTCTCTAGTGCCTTCCTTCACCTTCCCAGTGAGGCTGTTCCAGGGGCCCCAGGGTTTTAAAATTGCTTACTTATTTCCATTTAGCTTCTGTGGTTCATATTTGTAATTACTTCAAACAAAGCAGTGGTTTGCATTCTCACTATGCTTCACCAGTTTTGCCCAACAGGGTTATTTCTGTAGCCTGTTTAAAAACTGTGTTATAAAAGCAGGATTTTAAAAGGGGTTTTATGCACTAATCTCTGAGGCTGGTTTTTGCCTCTCTCCAGGAGCTAAATTGAATGTATTTCATTATGTAAAAAGAAGCTTAATTTTAAATGCTAGAATAAACAGCCAACACTTTTCCCACATTCCTAGATTATAGTAGTAATGTCCTCTTTACAGAGAAGGTATTGAAGAAGACTGAACTGTTTTCTAAGGTGAGGTGTTAAGAAATGGCATGCTTTAATGTAAAAAAGTGTTATTTTCTTCCAGTAAGAGACTAATGCACATTGTAAAATCTGATGTTTTCTAGAACATTGTTTACAGTGCTATGAAATGCATATGTACAAATGTTTCCTAATACGTTATTTGATGGGCAGTAATCATCAGTAACCTTGAAACTAATACAGTATTTTCCTGCAGTGTCATCTCTACTATAATTGATGATGTTCTTTTAAAACATTCTCACTGTTTTAATTTCATTTAGGTCCATGCACATTTCCAAAGCTGAAGGAAAAGGTGAAATTCTACCTCCAACTATACAAAAAATAATAAAAGGATACAACAAGTATCTACGTCCATTTTTTGATAGTAAGTAGAAAAGCTATTTACATAAGGTTGAGCCACAATGTAATGCAGTGTTTGAAACTTAGCAATGAGAGCAAATGTTTGTTTTTGCTGTACTTTTTTCCTCCAGTGTTTGACAGTGGCTGATCTGATTGTACATGATGTACTATGATATAATAAGATGTAGCATAATAACTTTTGTGGCCTAAGGTGAAATATATATATTCCAGGCATTCACAAACAAAACTTCCAGGCTCTGTTAGAGACTTGACTGTGTGATGTTAATGTGTCCTCTGTGAAATAAGCTGTCATGCCTTGCCTATTTAAAAGTACAATTTCCTCTAATTTCCTAAATAATAACTTCAAAAAGTTTTGATTAAGGATGAGAAAGCTTTGTATATCAAAATGTTCATAAAAGCACAGTCTAATCTTGTTACTTTATCAAGTATTAAAGTGCATCTATTGTAAGAATTCAAGAGAATTATTTAATAAATGCTTCTTGCTTTGGGTCTTAAAGGTCACTGAACTGGTTCACTGCAGAACTATGAGGAAAAATAAAACAAAAATGTGAGTTTCTTGTATTAGAAGTTCATGGTCACAAGGTTGGAAGACCCCCATAGTCTACTGCACGAAGGCAGATTTTACTGCCCTGCAGTGCAGTGAATGTTAAGCACCTGAAATCTCAATGACAGGCATCTTCCTTGCTTGAATCAGGCTATTCCATGTATCAGAAATACAGAGGAGTTATGAGGTAGGGTGAGGATACCTGCCTGAAGTAATTGCAGAACTCTGAAAAAAAAAAATAGTCTGCATGCTGAAAAGATGCTCAGCACCACGTTTTGTCAGAAAATTAATTTGCACAGTGAATGCTAAACAATAGTTCTTAAGTTAAATATTCAGAATCCTTAAAGGTTTCAAATGACTTTGATATGTCTTCATGTCCCTCTTAATGATTGGCTAAAGTGTTTCTCAAACCATACTGTTACCTCTTGCTCTCCAAATACCTGGTGAGAGTATCAGCCTGTTCAATAAGGGCACTCCACATCATGTGCAATTTCTGAATCCATTTCATAAAAATAATAAGATAAATCTGTATTTTAGTTTTAGGAGAAAGAAAAACTTATTCAATCTGTTTGGTATGATTATGTTTGTCTCAGCTGCTGATGAAAACGGCTATAAAGTATTTACATAGTCTAAGATTTTCCACAGAATAGAAGTAATGCTACTAAACTAACACCTTTGCATTGGAGATGATGCATAATGGAAAATAATTATATGCTCAGTGGCCATTCATATATTTCATTCATTGCTTAAGGCTAGTAATAGCAATACTTCGGCACTGCCATGATAGGTGTGTTTTGGTGGACAAAACCAGAACTTAATTGCAAAATCCTATGATAGTATTCAAGACCAACAGTAAAGCACTTTTGAGTTACAAATCTCCCTTTCCTAATGTGAACTTATTTATTTTTTTCTCAGCTGTAATAATGCAGCAGATCTATAGCTTGTTTTCTGCCTGTGAATTTTGTTCAGAGGGATGCTAAGGGCTTTCTGTGTTTGCTTACAAATCCCAGAGGAGCTCAAGTGCAGATCTTCTGCCATATGCAGAGACAGTCTAGCATTTCCAGACCGTGCTACTGTTGCTGCATATGCTCGCTACAGCTCAGGCGTACAAACACTGTCAGGATATATTAGCCCTACTGCTGAAGGAGTGGGATAAGAATCTGAAAAATGCACTTTATTGATGCTGTCAGGGTTGGTAATTCTGTGAGAAATTACTTTTTAAAGGAATAATTTAGGTTAGGATGATCTAGGAAGTATTTATCCTAACTATTCTACGATTCTATGATTCTATGCTTTTTGGATCTGTAGCTTTTGGCAAGAGCATTTGGGACCATTTTCCATGTAAGAGAGACATGTATGCTTGGGGTGGGGAGTGGTGTCTTTGCAGCCCTAACCCGTCTCTGTTGCTGACGAGGTGGGCTGCAGCTTGGATTGGATGTAGGTCCAGGAGGAGCTATTCCTCACTTCAGAAGCAGAGCTAGTAAACCACCTGCATCTTCACTTTAACAAATCGGTTTATTATACTGATCTCTGTGACCACAGCTATCCTAGCTTTGTTCTATTTAATAATTCCCTTATTCCTATGGATATTATCTGCCTGCAGCTGGTGTACCTTGTATCTGTTCTTTGTGAGAAAGATTTCAGTGTAACTGGCTTTACTCAGAATTACATCAATGGCTACAGTAATTTAGTAATTTATACTTCTTATATGCCTTTTTTTTTTTTTGCCATCCTTTTTTTCCCTGAAAATCCATGCTTTCTTTCATATGATGTAGCTCTGTGTCAACCTATCAGTGCTGATTTACTCTGAGAAGGAAACTTGTAAACTTGTTTTTCTAGAAACGTTCACAGAAAAGGATGTATGTGCATATTAACCCCAAGATCTATGTTTGCTGTCTGAAGTGTATGAAAGGATTTGCATAAAATGGGAAGATAGTATGTGTATGTTGATACATGGAGCTATCTAAAAATAATTTCCTAAAGTCAGCTGCCCTTTTAAGTCATTTGGCTTAGTTTTGAGTTCTTTTGTGTTCCAAAATTCCTTTGCTTTTGAAAATATGCGTATTTGTTTGTTTGTGTGGTCAGTTAGATATGCACTCATAAATATCTGTAAAGAAATTTGTCATAAACCTCGTTGGTATTATTTGTTGGTGTCTATAATGCTTTGAGCTTAATGTTAGCTAGTCATAATGGAACACTGAAATTATATAAAATGTGAGTGGGCCAGAGGTTAGCTTGAATGTACAATAACATAATTCAAAGTCATCTCAAAGTTATTTGTCCTTGAATTTTTTTCTTCAGGCAGGAAATGTGGATTTTTTGAAGGATGCTTGCTGTCAAGATACAGTCACACTCTTAAAAAATCAGTGACACCGAACTCCTTAATATTTAGCAAAATGTTGGGTTTTGTTAGTCCTGAAAAGAAAGCATTGAGTATAAACAAATGATCATAAAATAAGGTTCCTTTTTTCCTAAAGCCAGGAGGAACACAAATATTTACCGGTCAAGGAAATCTTATGGCAGCTCATAAGTTTAGTTTAGTAAGCCCTCCATTTGCTTATTTGTTCATGCTTGGTCCTTGTGCTCGGACTGGCAGATGACTGGCAATTACCTAAGAGGATGCAACTCAGCTAGTATCATTAACAAGGACATTATGAGGTATTTTTCCTTTGAATCCAGCAGCTGTATAACAACACAAAAATTGGCTTCTCTCCTTACATTGATGGGAACTAATAGATTTCTAGATTTTAAGCCTGGATTAATCTTGCCTTAAGTCATCTCTTTCCCTCCGGCCACCCCTCCAGACCCTTGTTACTTAAAGGTGGCCATTTAAGCCCAATATAGAATGTCATTCCCATCTCTAGGCACCTAAAATAGGTGCTTAAAATAAGATGAGTTGAAAGCAGTCTTAGTATGTCACAGGTTTGCAGACAAGTAAAATGTACTGAGCATTTTATGTTTGGTGGGTGGCACATACCAATTCCTAAATCATGGTGTTACTTTTACACCATGTTTGGTACAGAGAAATCCCAGCTGAAATGGTTACTTGTCTGTGCCCTCATCCAAATATTACTGTTAAGAATGTTCTTTTTCCTTAGCTATATCATTTTTATATTCCTCTTTTGCTTGATGAATCAGCTCAGTATTTATAAACTGAACAGATAAAACAGGGCAGTTCCATTAATGAATTAAAAAAATTACCAATTCTAGAATGATTTTAACCATTATTTGTACTGGAATATGAAATACTTCTGTAGTAGTGTTAGTAGACAGTACCCCTTATCGTAATAATATCCATCATAGACTTTTAGGTAGATTTGAAAGTCTTCTAAAGAAAGCTGAGATAAGGGATTTTAAAATGCATAGTTTTTTCTCTTAAATGTGCTACATAACCCTGAAACTTTATCTCAGTAATACGAGCTGATTTCAACACCAGGTTTTCTGCTGAAACTGTGTAGGCCAGTTTTGTAACATTAGGTGCTGTGCCAAACCTCTCTGAATTAATGAGCAATTCCTGCTGACTTCAGTGAGCCTTGGATCAGGCACATGGAGGTGTTGAGGGATGCATTAAATCTTGTAAATAATTTTATACAAATAGATTTTGTTCTGTGATTGAATGTGATAATTTAAGTGTTCTCATTAAAAAGTGAGAGACTAGGAAAAGGTCACGGCTAAGTATATTTGAATATGGAAGCTGCTTTCAAGTGGTATAGAAAAGTGTCATGCTGAAATCAGTTATTCTAAACTATATTTAAAAGTTTATTTTCCTTAGCCTTGTAAAGAGTAATGCATTTCATGGTCTTAAGGTTTTAATTCAAAAAAGCAAATTAAATTTGAGTCCAACCTTCTATGTAAGACCAGTCATCTTTTTTTTTTCTGGTTTTCCTTCAAATGTTGTTTATATTAATTTTTACGAGTTTAATTAGATGAAGGCATTTTAGTCCTCAGAATTTTACAGTATACCCCAAAAAGAGACCAGGAGATGTCAGAATATTAGCTGTGTTTAAGACCCTTTGATTTAGTGAGACAGTCGCACAGAGTACATGAAATACCAAATGACCGTAATCTATAGACTATTTTATGTACCAATTAGCTTTCAGAGAAAGGCAAAAAGCCCAGAATGTGTCCAGCCGTTGTATATTTGGGAAAAATATCTTTTGAATCCCTATTGAGTCCTTAAAATTGTGACTTAATAAATCAGTGATGGTGCAAAACTATAAACTTCAGCATACAGATGTTAATATATATTTTCCTTCATTTCCCATGGAGATAAGACACTATGAGACAATCTTTGCCACCAAATCCAGCTTCCTGCGTGTAAGTTTGTGTTTGTTGTTTTTTTTCTCCCCTGCCCCTAAATGCTGAGTTCTAGAGACTCTAAATGATGAACAGTGATTAAGTTCAGTTAGACAAAGATCAATTTATTTGAAGTTTTATGTTGACTACGGCTTCCATAAACTGGGATCTTGCTTTGCTTAGTCAAAGAATGTGTACAACTTACCTACTGGATAGTGTTTCTGTGCACTTACTGTCACTGGGCAAGTCACCTCTCCGTCTTCTCTTTGAGGAGCTGAGTAAATGCTGTTCCTTAATTTTCATGCTACAAGCTTTGGTACTTAGCTTCCAGAGGTTTTTGTCTTCTCTCTCTGGAATATTTCTCTCTCTCTCAAATGAACTGTGTCTGCTGTTTGCACATTTTTTTAAATTCAAATGTGGAAAACAAATCATGTCACAGTAATCTCGTAACAGTCTTGCCAGTACAGTCTAGATTGCAAGATAACTTAATTCTGTGTATTGGTCCCCACTGCAATAGTGCTTCTGCCAAAGCATAATGCGGAAAGATCATGTTGAAATGATTATCTGTGACAACCTCTAAATCCTTCTCAAAGGCGCTGCTTGCCAAGATAGTTTCCTATCCTGTACATATTGCCTGCATTATTTGTCCCCACATTAATTGCTGGCATTTGGCTGTATTAAAGTGGGCTTTTTTGACAAATGATTTAACAAGCTGTTATTACATTCCCTACCAATTTTTGTCTTATTTGCCAGCTTTACCAATGAAACTACATCACTGACTAGAGATCACTGATGTGAACAAATAAGATCGAAGCTGATTCCTGCTAGAAATGGATCTGTCTTCTGATGTCTTTGCATCAAAAATTACTGTTGAGATCTGTCAGAAGGCCTGTCTTAATCTGTCCAGTCTCTTCATGTAACATGTACTTGGCAAAAAAGACTTCTTGTGGTGGGACATTAAATGCACCAAAAAAAATCCAAGCATAATTTATCACTTCATCCAAAAGTCCCATAATACTCTAAACCAAAGTAAATCTGTCAATCAAGCAGAAAAAACCCAGTTTTTCATGAACTTACAATAAATTATTCCGGTCATACTTTTCCTTCTAATTCTCTGTTAGAGTTGCATAGTATTTTATCCAATATTGTGCAAGGGTAATGTGTTCTTCCAAAAAGCCATCCCTTTTGAAATATTTCCTAATGTCAGAATCATCTTAAGTTTTCTTAAACTAAATGCGAGCACTATTGCTAATAGCTCAGCACTGGCAGTTCACAATAGTGCAGGTTGATTTAACTAGTTGGTCTTCAAAGTTATAAATATCTATGTGACACAGTGGTGGTTTACTTTTTTAGTGCAAAGATTTACAGACCGTGATCATTGCAGGAAACCAAACTTAATTTTCAGGTGTGCTCTCTGCCACTCTTCTGGCTAATTTCCCATAGGGGGTTACTATAAATATTTGTAAAGTGCATGAAGTAACAGGCTTTGTACATAAATTTCAGTATAAGTTAAAATATATGTTAATTGAATTGGGCACCCATTGCTGTAACAAGGTACACCCTTTGGTGGATATTTGCCATGTTTTGAAGATTCTCTTAACTAATGCAGGACAAACTAATTTCAGTTTTTTTCTGAAGATCGGTCAATTTCTTTTGAACCTGCCATTATACGTAAAATTCCTGCCAAACATATGGAAATGTAGGAATCGACTGCCTCATCTGGTCTACTGCCCTGTTTCTGACACTGTCAACAGACCTTTCGGAGGAAGTTCATGGAAAACCCTGGTGAATAATTGTGGGGAGACTCATTCTGTTATTAATAATCTGCTTATTTAGTAAGGAACCATAAACTGTGTTTAGCCTCATGCACACACAAAATAGCATTTAACTATAAACAGTTTTCTGATTTAATTAACTGTTAAAGCAAAGCTATTCTCAACAGCCTGCATCGTGTTATTAAAGAACTCTTATGTGATTCCCAACCCCACCCCCCTACCCCCCCTGCACAATTCCTCTCTGGCATGTTGCTGTATCTGAAGGGATGTAGTTTGCTGTTGAGTTTTCCTGAGTGCCTGGCTCAACAGGCTAGTTGCACAGCACAAGCTCTTGGCTTATGAAGACTGTCACGGTTAGCAGAGCTGGGTGGTTTTGTCCTGACTACAGTACCACTCTTTAGCACTTGAACTGCAAGGCAGGTTTGTGCTAGGACAACCAGTCCGAGCCTGAAGTACCTCTGAACCTAAGGTAAATGTCTTTTGGTAGTTGGGAGTCTCCTACTTTACATTTCAGTTGTGTTACTCAATCGTATTTTGAAAAATACCATAACAGGAAAGAAGGAAGAAAGTGATGCACAAAGTCCTGTGTCTGTGATTCCAGAAAAATTAAACCTCATTTAATTTCAGTAATCATTCTGGAAAGTCAGCTTTTCCTCTCAGATGTGTAACAATAGCACTGATGGTACTAAATGTTGCTAATGCACATTTCCCCTAATCTGTATCACTTTGACTAGGCAAGGATTAAGTGTTCCTATCAATAAAATATGATATAATAGGAAAGAGTCTGATTATTCCTAGCCAGAATTCCCACATCACCAGCTGAACACTGCACTGTTAACTCCCAAGGATGGTCCATTATTAAGTATATGCCTTTCATGATGAGGTCCCCCCCAGATTCTTGTGTGACTGTTGATAATGAGATACTGTCATACATGGGAATCTGCATGAAGGCTTGGAAAAAAACGCCAAACAACAAACCCCTCAGAAAATGGGTTATAAATCACACTTATTTTTAAATTTAAGAATTTTTGAGCATCTGACCTGCATTTTGAGGCTGGCAGTATTTCATTTGTAGTAATGATATAGTACAATGGTAAGCACAAGTATCAATTCTGCTGCTGTTGCATGCTAGAAAGTTGGGCGGAGTTTACTAGAGGCTCAAGTTTATAATCATTGAGGAACAAATATAAATGTATTCTTGGGATATCAAACCCTGAAAAGAATGAAAAGAAACCATCTGTCAATGGTCTGAGATCTTTTAAGTCGTACAATCTTGTTCTTGAGTTAACTTCCAAAGCCTTCTTCCAATAGATGAAGAATTTCTTCCAGTTCTAATGTACAGTTTATAGTATATAATAAACACATTGATCACCATCAGGGAATGATGAAAGCCCACAGTCCTGCCTTAAGCTGGAGTTTTATAGTTGAAGTTTCAACTGAGTCCAAAGCAAAGCATTTATAGATTCTTTCAGAAGTACCAGATGTTTAACAGTGCTGACACATGCATTACAAATGGAAATTATTTTGGAAAAAATAAACATATCAATACACTTACACTACTTAGAATGACTCATTTTTTGTTAGTGCAAGTCAGTGGAGTAAAGCTGGACCCTGTCTCCCTCTAGATGCCGTTTGGGGGCATCTATACCTAATGAATTGCAAGGAGCCAAGAGAGGGTTTCAGCATCATGCTGCTTATCTAAAATATCTGATTTCTCAGTACTGCATTCTCTGCTTCAATTACTTGGAAAGATGCACTTATTTAATATGAATTTCCTCGTACATGTATTCGGTTAATTATTCTGCACATACTCAACCAGGAATAATATCATTTCCCATGAAAGCTCTGCATAATTTCTGCATTTTAAAATACACAGCTGATGATCTTCCTTCTGACACTGTAAAATGTATTCACATGGAAACAAGAATCAGAACATAACTAACATTAGAATGACAACTACTTAGGTAAGGTATTTAATCACAGTGAATAAGCCTTCAGCTGATCTTAAAAGGAGAATAACATGACTAATTTCCCTTTATAAATGCAAGTATTTAAACCACAAGTTAATTGCTAGTGGTCAAAAGCAGGAAGTTAAAATGCAGTGACACAATATAGACAATATATTCTTAAACAGCCAGTAAACAAAGTCACTCAGCTACCCCATCTGGATGTTAACCATGTGACATTGCCAGGTGCAACCCCTTAGTTCACTAACATCTGATGGACCAGATGTTACAGCTGGAAGGATTCTTTCCACTGCTCTGCATCTTGGAGCAGAAGGGTGTGATGCTCCTTGGGGATTGTACTTTCCACACCTTGTTGTGCAGTGTTTTCCCCAGTATCTTGTTTCTGAAAAAAAAAAGTAAATCATATAAACCAGGAAATATTTAGGAAATAAAGTATGTTTATTAAAGCCAAGATACTGTTGGTTTAGAAGTATTGTATTTTGGTTATGAAACTGTTAAAAACCTGTCATAGTCCAAGTTTGATGATTATTTCCTTTAAAAAAAATTCCTTTGAACATTTAGAGAAAATGGATCATGTTGTGGGAGATTTTCTAACCAGTTCTCCTGAACACGGAGTATTAAAAAACCTTGTGCTAGATTCTGACTTTCTCTTTTTTTGCAGACGGTCCTGCGTCAGTTGGAATGAGTCTGGATATTGCAAGCATTGATACGATATCAGAAATAAATATGGTACTGTAACATTTGCAGTCTGTTTTGTTTTGCTTGTTGATGTGTTTACAGCTGCTGACAATGTGACTTTGAGTTGCCTTGTGCAGTCAATGTGTGTCAGGAGATGGAATTTTATTTTTCACTGCAGATAGTGGTTATAGCCCTAAAATAAGTAAAGAAATGCAGGTGTAAATCACAGCTCTTACATACAAACAGAAATTTGCTACTGAGTATTAGTGTCATGAAAGGAATATAGAACAGTATTTTCCAGATGGAAAGTCTAGAGCTTTATGCATTTCAGAAAGTTATATGTTCATGTGACTTTGAAGCCACTCCCTTTCCTTGTGATTAAACACAGCTGAACAAGTCTTGTTTTTCTCTTACTTTTACTATCTCACATGAATTTATTCCAGGTTTGTTTCTTTAAATTTGTGTAATTTTTTTTTTGAGCTAACTATGAAATGAGTGGAGTTTTCTAATTAAAGATACTCTCCATTGTACTTAGAAATAAAAGGCAAAAATCGTTAATCAGTCAATATTAGAAGATACTTGTGTGCTTTTGTGTCTATAGAAGTGTGTGCATCTATAAATATTTTAAAAAAAATATATTAAAAATTAAATATATAAAAAATTGTGTTTATATATACATAGAAGTATCTCACCATTGATTAACTCAGGTTTCCACAGAAATTGAACATTAGAATCCCTCTGTACTTAGTAAGTGTTAGACAGTATTTAAAAAGGGGAAAGTAAGGTCAGTACCTAAGATGAACTTACCATCCTGAAAACACCAGAAAATCAAAATTTCATTAAAGAAGTGCTAAGAAATAACATGATTTTGCTATAAGACTACAAAGCATATCTGAATTAAAGGTGACTTGGGCTGAGAGCTATATTCAAGGTCTTGGTAAATTTGGTACAGTTTCCCTTGTGATGCTGAAAGGATAAATTGTGCTAAAAGATGATTCACTGCTTATTCTACTGCCTTCTTTTGTCCTTTTGTCTATCTGAATTTATACAACTTTTTCCAAAGTTTTCTTAAAAAATGCATTATTTAGCAGTTTATGTGAACAAAATGATGTTTGCGTCCAGTTATATAAATCATTCTAAGATTTAACGATTTACAGAGACAGATTATCTGCTTACAAAACTCTGATGACTTCAGTTGATTTACAGGCACAGACTTAGGCTAGCAGCTTTTACTGTAAAATTCCAGTAACTGTAAGAACAAAGTGTACTCAAGATAATGTTTAGTAATGATGTCAACCTCACATCAAGTGCTGGAAAATTTGGCAGTGCAAGAGCCAGTAGAACTGCTTTCAGAGTGCCAGCATTTGAGAACAGGACATGGGGAGTCACAGGCTATTTGTGCACAACAGCTGTTTCCATATACTTTTGTAAAACAGAATATAATACAGGCTTGCTATGTGTGATAATTTTGTTCTTTTCTCTTTCAGGACTACACGGCTACCATCTTTCTAAGGCAACGATGGACTGATGAGAGACTTTGTTTTGATGGTAATAAAAGTTTAAGCTTAGATGGTCGGCTGGTGGAAATGCTTTGGGTACCAGATACCTTCATAGTTGATTCAAAAAAGTCTTTTCTTCATGATATCACTGTTGAGAATCGTCTTATAAGAATATACCCTAATGGAACAGTCTTGTATGCTCTACGGTATGTATATGCTGCATACCAGCCTTCGTATTTGATGTGTACTTATATTTTAAACTTTACAGGTTAGCATAAGTTTATGCTTAAGAAATTTATCTATTTGTAAAAGTAGAATACACATGATCTTACAGTTTTAAAAATATGCAGTGCTATTGACCCATATGATTAAATTTCTAAATTTAACAATAGGTTTAATTTTCTTTTCTAAATAGACCCTTTTACTTTCATGCCAAATGCAAGAATTGCATTTTGCCCTTCCAGTTATTTTTCAATGGAATCAGCAAAGAGGAAAGCAAGCTATGATGGTTGATTTGCATTATTTATTGCACATTATCATTTATAATGATTTTGATAAATATAACAAAATTGTAAAATATGTTGCAAAATATCAGTAAAGGAAAATACACAGTGTGAGAAAGGAACACGGGGTGGCCTTTTTAGATTGCCATGAAATTCAGCTCTTCTGGAGCGGTTTCTTGTTTGGGATGCTATTACCAGTGAATACAAGATTTTTTCTTCCTTGCAATAGATAATTGAATGAAAATATTAGTTTAATAGGGATACATGGCTTATTTTTTTTTTTACTGATGAAAAATTTTATCCCATTAATAATTAGCAATACTCTTTTTTTTCAAGGATCACCACAACTGTTGCATGCAGCATGGATCTGACCAAGTATCCGATGGATAAGCAGACGTGTACTTTGCAACTGGAAAGCTGTAAGACACTTAATCCTTATTATTTTTATACATTTAGCAAAAGATCTGTGATCTCCTTCAAGAACTGCTAGATACTATTATCAAAGAGGCTGGAATTTTTAAAGAAGCCAAGGCACAGTATGTGACCAGCTCCTATTTAATTGTAGTAGCATCTGCATAAAAAGATAAATGCAGGAGGCATTACTGAAAATAGCATAGGTGTACTGAAATGCTGCCATGCTATTCATGATTAAACAAAGAATCAGGAGATAATTTTAGGTATGGTTTTGTTGTACAGCCTGCAGTTATTCTGTTGGTCTTCAGGGGGAGTTCTGAGAGCAGACATTTTCCAGCACAGCTGAGAAAATACATTTTTATTTCAGCTAGTATGTATTCCACCCCCCACCCCACCCCCCCCCGAGTTACAATTCCTTTAGAGGAGAATGATATTGGAAAAAGGCTTATTTGTGAGGCATAGAGTTCATGTTTAATTATTTTATTGTTTTCATACTGAAGATAGGTAATGTCATAGACAGTTCTGTTTTGAGATGGATATGTACAGATCGTGCTATGACTTACTTAATTGCCTCTGTGGCAGTGCTCTGGGAAAAAAATGTCATCAGTTGATGGACCAAAACGAAATATACCTTTATAAGTTCTCATTTTAACAATCCATGTCCTTATAATTTTCATTAAGATATGCTCGCTAATACTTTTGAGGCATGGTTACTTTGCAAATACCCAAATGTGCATCTTTCTAATTAGCTTTTTTCTGTTAGTCATATGACAAGACTCTAGCAAAGTATTTTTTGCATGGGATAACCTTAAAGAATAAGCAATTCTGTAAGATGAAAATACATGTTCCAATATATGTCAACACATATTCAAAGTCTTTTGCGAGGTTTTTTAGTACTTGTCAAGTTTTACTCTTTATAATTTCAGGAGTGTGTGTATGTATTCTTTGTCTCCTGTTGATAATGACCAATCAGAAGATTGCAAAGTTTCATTTTGGATAGAAACAAAAGGAAATAAACCCCAAAATTTTCCTCACACAGGAGTCCCTCTAGAATCAGCACTTTTATAAAGTCTGTTTAATAAGTAGTGATTTGAACTAGAATTTGGATTTATCTCTAATTTCCTTTGGAATAGCATAGTGGAAAATCAATATATGTGGATTTACATCAACAGCATTGCCTAGTGAGTCATTTAATGTTTTCTCTAGTTCCAGAATGAAATATATGTCCCACAGGAACTTAAAATTTATTTGACAGAATTAAAAAAGTAATTCCCTATGTTATTGTAAAGAAGTGTTTTCCAGAATGATTCCATCTGTTTTTTCAACAGCACACAAGTGTCTCTTGTCCAAGGGGAAAACATGGTAGTGTCCTCACAAATGTTCTCATGACATTGTTGTTTAGTTTTGAGGAAAACAGCTAGAAGCAATAAATACAAAAGGAAAGAGTGTGCGTTTAGCTTTGGCCCTTTTTCTTCAGTGTACTGCAGTACTTTCTTTGAGATAAGTCAGTTTATAGATGAATCATCTATAGATCATCCCGAAATACCGCTTACAAATCCCATTACCTGCAATTAAGAATTGTGAATGCAACATGCCTACACATCCACAGAAATGCTGATGTTTATAAATAAATAGTAAAATATATAGCCAGTATTTGAGCTGAAACCAAGGTTAGGCTTTTTGTTAAGTGATTACCAATGTAAAGACAAACATGGCAAGTAAAGACTTCACACAATAAAGCAACCCTAGTGGCCTTTGCAATGTGCTATTCTACTATAACTAGTTAATAACATTTGTTGACTTACACTTTCTATGCAGCAAAATACATCTCAGCCAAAACGTTTGTTGTTTTTTTCCCACTATTGCAACACTTTAGAAGGTAGGACTGGCATAAGTTAGGAGACAGAGAATTGCCACTCTGTTGGTATTACAGATGTGGAGGGCTCCTGTCTCAGTTGGTGCTGCCAGGGGGTTCATGCTGTCTGCCATGTGGTAGGGAGCACCACCATTTATTCACATTGGACTAAAGGCCTTTTTCCTCAATTTTTCCCCACACAGCCTCTAGTCCAAATACATATTCATATTTGGGGCCCATTTCTGCAATATAATTTCCTTTTTGAACTTGTCCTTTAGCATTTATTCAGTGAAGAGCCATGTGAAGGCACTTAACTTGTGCTTGACAATCAGGGGAAATTAAAATTAGCAACAGAAAGGTAAAAGAACTCATTTGTATTAGGCATTATGAATGTTTAATCCAAAATTTACTATTCCTGTAGTTAACCCTGTTGACATTAGCTGTTCGTACTTGTATCAGCAAAGTACAGGAATGGGACATTTTGGGCTTGAGGAATTAGTTATAGTGAAAACTCAGTGTCATGGAAAGAGAATGGAGATTATTTGTAAAAGCCAAATAACACAGTTTAAGGATTTTGCCTCTATTAACTTTTAAAACATTTTATAATTAGTAAAATATTAATCCCCTGAGTAAAGAATAACTTTACACTGTGCTATTTAACTTTACTGACTATTTGGAAGACTCTCCCAAGAAAATCCTTCACAAATAGAGTTTTGGAATTAGCATTTTCAATGAATTTTCTTAGGAAGGATGACCAAAACCTATTGTTCAACTAATCAAAATAATTTGGAACAAAAAAGGCAAAACAACCTCCATTTGGGGATATTCTTGTTATCACCTTTCCCATCTCACACAACTTGGAAGACTGACTATCTTGTAAAATAAATATTTACTGTGGTGCTCTCTAGTTCTTTAGGCTTTATTTAAATAAATGCAATTCATTTATACTAAGGGAAAGTAAAACGAATCCATGCCTGAAATCATGCATAAAAACTGCTTCTATGAACCTTTTTGTTTTGACTGAGGACAATGCAATCATTTGTTTATAGGAAATGCTACGTTTATTTTTTGTCTCCCAAATCTGGGAGATTTCCCAGCATGCGGTTTTAGGAAATAGAAAACTTAGCTTGGATACACATGCTTTAGGCTTAGTGTTTTGACACAACAGTATTTTAGCTTTAATTGCTATATATATGATAATGTGAACAGAGATTGCTGGTCAAGATACCTTTTCAGAAAACTGTCATGAGGGAGAGAAAATTTCCAGTTGAAATTGTCACTTTAATAGGCAACAAGCAGTGTTGCCTTGAAAGGAACTCCTGTTTTTCCTACATTAAATGGCTGTAGGAAATTAGGTCCTTTTTTGTCATTGCAAGAAGCAAAGCCATTAACTTGAAAATATTAAACTGCTGTTTTTATTTTAATGCATCTTCTTTTCTGTGATCCTAGTGCTTTGTTCCTTTTGCAGCATATACCCTTGTGCAATGTATTGCATTCTTTTCTCACTGTAATTTACTTACAATTGACTGAAGTCTAAAAATAATCATCTGCTCATGTTTCTATCTCCTAAGCTTAGCACTTGCACAATATGTCTGTCAAATACAAGCATGATTGATCAAAGTAAGCTAAAGGAAAAGCTGTTCAAATGCTCCCTGTTAACATGTAAATTACATTAACATAATCTTGAATTAATCATATACAGTAGTCTGAAAATTGCCTGCCTTTTAATATAATGGGAAAAAGCTACAGAGGTATTTTAGCTATGATTGTGCTGCACATTGACAAGTGTGTGCAAAATACAGTTGCCTTCTGATAGATGATTCATGTCCCGTCTCAGCTTCTAATTACTACTTGAAGGTTAAGAGGATATCTCCTGGGGCCCCTGAAGTGTGCCATGCTGTTGAGCCTGCAGAAATGCAAGCATCTAAGCTGGTGTCTTTGGGAAGCATCCAAGCTCCTAAACCAAAATGTAGTCTCAGGTGATGACCTAAGCCCAGTTCAGAGCACAGTGCCTGCACACAGCAGTGCTGCTGCTCTCCTCACTCCTTCAGTTCTTTGGGAATGGCAACCAAATGCACTGCATCAAGAAGCATCATCCTGGGAAGCAACAAAGGGTACACTTAATGTTTGGTTTGAATACTGACAGTGCTGTAATTTATGAAAGCTTTATTTCTTTAAAGCTTAAGAGATTTTCCCTTGAGAATACCATGTGGTACTAATCTCTTTCACTAGTTTGTCATTTATACTAGAATAAAAGATACAAAAAAGACCACCTCCAAAAAGTCAGCTTTAAATTACAAGACTTTACATTTTAGTGGGAGTTTGGTTGCAAATAGGCATTGCAGTCTGCCAAACCCCGTCATTGTTTATGTCTAATTGTACTTTCAGGCAGACAAATAAGAAACAGCTGAACCATAAGTGTGCTCAACACAAATTAATTATTGTGTAAAATAAACACGTTTTTTGGCTTGTGTATCACTATAGGGGGTTATAACATCAATGATGTCATGTTTTACTGGACTAGAGGAAATGATTCAGTTCGAGGTTTGGACACACTCCAACTGGCACAATACACAGTAGAAGACCACTTCACGTCTGTATCTGAAGCAGTGTATGAGACAGGTAAGAACACCCTTATAACACTTTCTTAGGTACCGTTTGGAATATGGCTCTGGAAATGGAGCAGCATTACGGAACTGAGCACATGGCTTTCTCTTAGGATGTGACAGATTTCATTTTCTACTAGGTTGTGTTCTTGAAACTGTAAATACTTCCTCAGTTGCTACTAGCAGAGGCCCAGCTAATCTAAAGGTTGAGAGTTTCTGAGCATTCTCTTGGAGGCTACACGTTACCTAAAGAACGATAAACAAGACATTTAATACTGTTTCTGTGTAAAGCCAGAGTTCTTGTGAAGGAAGAAGAGCCTGTAAATTGGTTGTTTAAATTGAAGAGAGATGGGGAACCCTAGGTACCCAGTTCAGAACAGTTCCCAGCCTCCTGGAAACAGCCACTCTGGCTTTATTAGGGAAGTTAAAAGCCTCTATTCACTCATGGAAATTTCTGTGAATGTGTTGGGTGCTTGAACAACTGCAATAAGTTGGTTTTCATGGATAGTGCTTGCTGCCCATGTCGGAATTGCTCTTTATCTGCAGAAGTCTCTGTCCAGACTGGTGGGCAGCAGAGTGCATATTGCTCAGGCTGAGGTTCCTCTGCCCAGGGAAGGGTCAGAAGCATTTCCTCAGACCTCTTCTTTCGGTGATCTTAGAAAACCACTGAAGAAAGTTTCCTCTAACAGCAGACTTGCCCTCGGGAAAAAAAGTCTGCTTCTGTTTATTTCCCAGAGATTTCAAAAGGGCTTTCAGCGAGTTCAAGACCTGCCAAACCTGCTTTATGTTCTATGTGTTACTCTTGGGTCTTTCACTGCTGCTGTTCACTGCCTACTTGGTTTCTCTTCTGCTGAAGTCAACAAGCCTACTGGTGTTCTTTAAATGAAGACACACACATCCTTAAAACCTGTAAGCTTCATCAGAGGATATGCTACTAATTCTGAATCACAAGAATATTGTTCTCTTCCATTACTGGGTAATTCTGCTTTAATAATGCAACACGGGGAAACTATGATCTAATTTCAGGTATTAATTCAGGCTAAAAGTCAGAGTTCTCTAAATAGATATTAAAATAG
The DNA here is from genome assembly GCA_039877255.1 of Loriculus beryllinus. Lineage (NCBI taxonomy): Eukaryota > Metazoa > Chordata > Aves > Psittaciformes > Psittacidae > Loriculus > Loriculus beryllinus. The sequence continues at coordinate 39,821 of JBCJKH010057943.1, forward strand.
AAATTAAATACACATTAGCAGACTCTTGGATGGCCAAGTAATTTGCTCCTTAAATAAGTGACGTCTGTTTGCCTTCCTCCTCTTTAGAGCTTCAGGGTAAGCAACATCAGGTTCAATCAAAGGAGAATCATCCTTTACTGCTGTTCTGCCCAGAAGGGTATTAGGTCCTGTTCACCTCACAGGAAAATAGGAAGAGAAAACTTGCTTAATTCTCACTATCTCCTGTCACAGAGTCCAGGCTCTAAAGCCAAAAAAACATCTATATTTTTTTTTTACCAAATAGACTAAAATCCATTTCCAGTTATAACTGAAGAGACATGGGAGGATGAACTGTGTCTGTTCAGTAAATGATGCTGTCTTCCTCCATTTATGTTGGCAGGAATTGTATGTATAAAGTCAAAAGCCACTTTTTCTTGTAATTATAGATTTTAACACATGTAACTTAGTTAGATTAAAATTTCCCACACCTGCTTGTTTCAAATCTTCTGTTCAAGAATGCCATGTTCTCAAGTGCTGTGCAGTACTTTTTAAATGAAATTTCATAATCGTTTTAATTTTCTATTGAGTCATTATGTATTGGGTGCTATTTCCTACATTTTTATTTTATTTTTTTTTTAGGAAAGCAATGCCTACTGTAGCCCATATTAAAAGAAAAAAACAACCAGGGTTATGGAACAATGCAATTAATTTTGAAACAAAAAATGATGTTTTGCATTTCGTTACTTTAAAAATAAGTTACATTATAAATAGCAGTTATTTCTAATGATTGCAATTCAAAAAGCTAAAGATAAAGATACAAGAGCTGTGTGTAGTATTTCCTAACACAGGAAAAAAAGCAATCAGGATTTGATATTCTGTGAACTTGAACAAACAGTACAGCTGCTGTGCAAGTGCAGTATTGTACAACAGTGCAAAACCTAAGTTCATGTGCAGCCACTGACAGCCAAATTTAAAACGTAGTCAGCAAAATTCCTGCATAAGTAACTTCAGTAAATTTAAGAAAAGGGCATTGTGGATTAATCTTGTTTGTAGAATAGCATGTATCAACAGAATAGTAATCACATTGCTGTAACCACATAATAGTAAGTCACTTTGAATAATGTTCGCTAGGTTGCTGACTATGGTTTGGTGTTGATTTTGTTTTGGTACAGACCAATTTCATTTTGGACATGGGCAAATTAATTGTTAGAACCATTTTCTACATGTCTTCATCTACAGTCCTTATTCTACTTGCTCTTGGATCCCAAACCCATGTAACTGGAGCAGTGGGTGCTGGGTTTTTATTTTAGCTGTGTAGCCAACACCACCTGCATTCCCAGAGTAATAAATAGTGGTATAAAAACGCTTTCTTATTGGAAAAATATAAAAGCAACAAAGGACTGTTAAAGTTCAGCGTTTTGTGTAAATAATCATAGTAATAATGCTGAAACACACTCTAAGAACTCATTTAATCTATTCTCCTGTTGCAAGGCAAGGTCATCTATATCTACAGCCTACTTCCTGACAGGTGTTTCAAGGAGTAAGTTAGTCAAACCTCTAAACTGTCTCCTTCACAAGCTCCCCAGATGATTTTTCTCTTCCTGGTGATTATTACATACATATTTTCCTCATGTCTAATCTTGGTCTCCCATTTTGCATTTCAAACCCATTATGTGGATATGGAAGCCAGATTTCTTGCTATTTTTCGTCAGGTCTTTCACTGTTTCAAGACAGATATATCTTTCTTCTCAACAGCAATTTCCCTATTATTAATATATATAACTAGCTTTCTAGATCTCCTGTCTTTGCTGTTGGTCTCTCATGGTATTACTCTTATCTTTGCTGACATGCAGCACCCAAAACTGGGTACCCTGTTCCCATCAGATATCCTCCAATGTGTGAAGAGTTCACTTAATGCATTTGATGAACTCTGTTCCTCTTGATCCATACTGGGTTGATATTTGCTTTCTTGCAGGAAATCTTTTTCTTTGACCTTGTTCATATTGTGATTCATTCTGATACTCCACCTCCTTTATTGCCCTGTAGCTACATATTCCCTGTACTCAGTCTGGGGAGCTGGTAATCCCCAGCTGAGTGTAGGATTTTGTACTTGCTTTTGTTGAATTGCATCTTGTTGTACTCAGGCTGGTTTTGATAGTTGTTGGGATAATTTTGAATTCTAATCCTGTTCTCCAATGTGGTAACACTCTTCTCTTAAAAGATTCCTGGTGTGTCATCGTGTTTGTCAGTGAGCAGTACTGGGCACTGGGCAGACCCTATGTATTCCCACTCAATAAATATTTCTGTTTTCAAAGCAAGTGATAACTAATTAATCCCAGTTAACATTTTTAATTGGGGAAAAAAGCAAAAAATGTAATTTAATACTTGAGGCTAATTGGCTGTTGAAAGCTTTTCATCTGGTCTGCAAGTTTCCTGAAGTCTTGCTTTCACTACTGGAAGTATTCAGCAGGGAATGAAGAGACTCAGCTTGCTCATGTCTAGTCTAACACTGAGTCTTCAGCCTGAGCCCAGAAGGCAGGGAGAGTTATGTCAAGTAGTCAGGGCTCTTGGTGCACGTCCCCACTTAGAGAAGCATGAAGGCAGCAAAATGACATATTCAGATGGTATTATTTTGGCAGAATAGAGGGAAAGAGGAGACAGAAGCATAAAGTCAGGCTCTGCTGCTTGATGCACAAAGACAAGACATTTGCTCTCTTGAAAAGGTGAACGGAGCTGGCTGCTGTTCCTTATCTGCAGTCACTTGCCAAGGTTTTGACATCTATCACAAATCCTGCTTTAGCCTCCTTGAGCTAGAGGCCATCAGACCTTGCTTAGCTGTGCAGTGCTGAAATGCGTTCGGCCCCTGGCCACTCCGCGTTATTTGCTTTTCAGGTGGGAGGCAGTACTAAGCCAGTAGTGAGTTGCTGTAGTTTATAATTAGTGAACCAAAAATCAAAAAGTATACAAAATATATATAGACTATAAAGGATGTGTAAGAGTGTATAAATATAACAGACTCCTACACAGAGTGTGTGTTCATCAGTCACAGTCTCTTTCTCTTGAAATACCTGCATTGCCTTGTTCTGTCCTAGAGGCCTCTCTGCAGTTTCCCAAGGCTCAGGAGATTTATTAGATAATAATCAAACTTTTCAATCAAGGTATATTGACACCCTTAGCTTACTACATCAATCAGAGAATTTCATTTCAGTTGCACAACTTATTTGCTGGGTAAAAGTGGGACACTGCTCATTCCTTTGTAAATGAGCAAACAATAAAAGGTTGCATACTGTAAACAAGATTTTCAGCACATAGTTAAAGCAGTAAAATTCTATTTAAACGTTTCCTGTACTGTGCCCTTAAAAGATCTAAGAAGAGAAGATGATGATGCATTGGTAGAGTTACACTGACGCACTTGTGTGAGACGTACATCACGCATTTTATCTGGCACCCAAGAGGTTAGCATGCATATTTCATGATAGAGAAGAATGTGCCTTTGTGCCTGACTGCACACCCCTGTGCAGGATACCAAAGTGGTTCTTACATAAAGAGTGATGTGGAGCAGTCTTTTACTGGAGTAGAGTTCATCAAAAAGTCCACAGGAAGTTACTGTGGGGAAGATGCCACCATCCTGTAACACTGGAGTGGAAGTTAGGAACTGCTGATAGCATTTATGCAGCATCAGTCCTTTGTTCAGGTGCCTCTGTTGTGACCATTTGCTGATCAGAGGGCAGTAGGAAAGAGCAGAGATGCAGCATTCTGCCATCAGCCAGGAAGAGATGCCATAGAAAAATGGGATAATACAAAAATGGATGACCTATGGTGATAAGCCTGTTTGTTTAGGTCTATATCAATTTCTCAGGCAGTGCAGAAATAGTCAGTGTTAATAAAGTTACCAGTATTATGACAAGATCTATATGAAGTTTCAGATAGGCAATGCTGTAAATGAGAATGCTGTTTTTAGAAGCCAAAATCCAAACTTCAAAAGCAAGTTATAAAGAGGAATATGTTAGCTTTTCTTGCTTTCAGAAAGATCTATTTTAGACCTGGACAGCACCTGCTCAGCTACTGGTAAAGTCTATGCTGTTATAATTTGTATGATACTGAAACAAAAGTAGCCAGTTGGAATCAACTGAAATTCACTTTCTTTCATATCTACTTTAGTTTTGTGAGTTGGAGTAGGTGTGCAGACTGTTACAGCTATCTAGATTTGTTCCTTATGTACAAGCTAGAGCTACTGTGCTGTTTGTACTTCTGCCGTCTAGTAAATTCCATAAAGCCCAAGTAACTCAGCTTAATCTTCTTTTGCTGTGGGGTGACCTAAGTAGGTCATAAGTAGAATAGCTTACCTTCTAGTAGGTGTAGCGTATGTATAGTGTCAGTCATTTAAGTTCAGATTCATCTCAGAAACAGTAATATATTTCGTAAAGTGGGTAAGTGCTAACATTATGCCTTTGCTTCATAGATAGCTATTTTCACACTGATTATTTCCATCACATTATCAAATTGAAATCAGAGCTGTCGCACACTGAGGTGAAATCCATCGTAGGCCAGAAACTGACATGAAAAAGCATCTTCTCGCTTGCCTAGAAAGGTGGGACCAGATGATCTTTGAGGTCCCTTCCAATCTGTGATTCTATGATTCTATGCGATACCTTGTTGTTAATAAGACTGAAGCAAGGGGTAAACTTGGCAGTTTTGAGGAGTCAACTTGAGCTGTACTTAACTGTAGTAAAGCCAGGACTAAGATTGCATGAACCTGTTTCACTTTTGATCTCGCTGATGGCAGCATAGTCTCAAATGTCCATGTCAAAGGCAATGAGATTACTATCTCATATGCAACTCATGTAATAGGAGTATCAATTTTGTTTCTTTTTAAAGATGGTAAGTTTTGTACCTGTGGAGTGTAAGTGAAAAAAGGACTGTAATAATTCCTTATGTTCATTTTGTCCCATTGCTCATTTCTTTAGCAAGGTAAGTATGTATTGCATACTTTTTCTTGATTACTATTTCCTTCAGTTTATTACAGAAGTTCATATGAATTCTATATATAGGTTGCTTCAAAATTTCCATTTTAAAAGCTCTTCTGAAATCTAGAGAAATGCTGACGCTATTATTATCATGTCCATGATGTGTCTTTGGATTCTGCAGAAAGCAGGAAGCCTTAAGGTTAAAGAAATGCCTTTTCTTTGCTCCCCAAAAAGCCACTCAGCTATAAGCTGTTACAACTCTATTTCTCTTTGTTATTCACATTACTTCAGAAATTTCTGGCATCAGGAAACATAACACGAAAAACACAGGAACTTTCAAAGAGCTTGTCTACACTTGGAAATCGCAGCCAAGTGGCAAAACGTTTGATATTTTGAACTATCTTCCCATGTACACACTTGGCTTTTATACAAAGCTGAATGGAGATACAGTTGTAGGATGCTAATGAGGAGAGGTATTTCTGCATGGCTATTGTGTATCAGCTAATTCAGAGTTTTCCTTCTCAAAGATAAGCTCGAAGGCTGAACCATAGAAACCCCCAAGTACCTATGGTGCTCTGCAGGAAGCATCGTCCAGTCTCTTCACTTCCCTTTACTGGGTACATGGAACTGCATCTTGCCCTATGGTCAGCACAGAAACAGAAAACAACTTTTGTTTCAGGATTGTTGATGGTTTGCACCCTCTTTAATCTCACCTGACCTTTGGGTTGACAGCTTTCCCTCACCTGCAGTGACTGCACCATCATCCTTCTGTGTGCTGGCAGCTACTATGCTGCAGTAATGACAGTACAAACACTGCAGAGAAAATCTTCTGTTTCTATTTTAAGGTTATCTGCTTTGAGTTCTAGTTAAATAGCAGCCTAGAAGACTGCAAGCAGAAGTCATAAAATCCTTAACAGTTTTTAATAAGGTTTTAAATGATTGCTCTTCCATACTAGGAATTCACAGATTTACAATTGTCTGTACAACCCTAATTCTCTTTCACTAATTATGCTTTATACTACAGTCTTTCATGGTACAGACGGTTGGTTTTTTTTTTTCACAGTGATAGTGCTTGATTTAGTGCAAGGATGAGTGCAGACAGAAGCAGAAATAGTGTTGCACACTGAACTGTAAGTTTTTCACTAAATTTTGAGTGCCTTACTTTGGTCTGCTTACATTTAAAATCAATTTTGGTGGGCAAAATGCCTTTTACTGAAACAGCTGTATTGGTTAAAATCACAGTATTGATAGAATCACAGTACTGATAGAGGTACAGCAATGTAATGTTTCTCTTTTCACATAAAAATTATGATAAACTTGTAAATCGTATTTGTCCCTCCTGCCTCATGGAGATAAAGTCTGCTGTCCATCTTTTTATCTTTCTTTCTATCAGTCATAAACTTGGGGAACTCAGTATGTTGAGCTTAAAGAGGAATCCTAAATACAGTGTATTTGTACATTCAGAAGGAGAAAGAACTCACTACCAAAGGACTATTTAATCCACTAGTGAAGAGGCAGAGACAATGCAGCAGAAGACTGAAGTCTGCTAAAATGAGAAATTAGGCATTAATTTTTAACACACAGAATGATTTACTGAGAGAAATGGTGGATGCTGCATATCTGGATGCTGCATGTCTGGATATCCTCAGATTAAGTCTAAATGTCTGTGTGAAAGGTGAATTCTGTTCCAACCAAAGTGATTGATTTCAAAGCAAGGCATAATTGGGGAAATATAAAGGCCTGTGATTAGAGTCAGACTATATAGTCAGTTCTTTCTGCTTTTAAGAATTCTGTGAAACCTTGATGTTCCCTCAATGCAATTTATACAATACTTTTAAACATGGAGATTTAACCATCCATTTGCTAGACTGAGAGCAATAAGATGTTTCTTGGCATCTGTTACTTGCACTTCAAGCTTTTAAAAGTACTTTTATTTGACTCTGTGTCTCACAGCACACCGAAGGGATGCACAAATAGGCTGTCAAATCATATGTTGTTGTTTCTAAAGTGCATTCACCACTCCATAGTTCTGTTCTGACTCACAGCACACAGCATGGGAAATGAACATGGGTCCTGGAGACCATAATCTGTTGAATTAATATAGATGAAGCCAAAGCTATTTGATGACAGTGTTTTCAAGCTCTCACTGATAATCTGGTGTGAATGTTGTTAAAGCTGATGTCATTAAAATCAAACACTTTAACACTTAGTTTTGGACTGGGAACTTCAGATTAAGTAGCTATTAATCACATTTAAATTAGCACAAAGCAAGCTTTTTCCTTACTGTGATCTGTTTTACTGGTAACAATTTCAGATCCTGTGCTTTTGCTGCCCAAACATAGTCAAATTTTGCTCAGTTACTGAGCTGGAAAACAAAGTCAGGCTTTGCTTACCGATGTGCTCTCCCCTTACTAAACCCATTTTGAGCCCGGATGTTCATCTTCTGCAAATCATTCACTCAGGAGCCAGAACAGTAATACTGCTCAGACCAACACAAATACTTCAATGCACTCATGCACTCATGTAAAATAAAAAAACAGATAGTGAAGATGAAAAGATATTGTTTGGCTTTAAGTAGGATGTAAGAGGGAGGTCAGTAGTATCAGAGAAGGTATTTTTAAGCTACTTCTTGAGCAATAGTAAATGAAAAGAAAAGCAAAATAAACCAGAGATGTGAGTCAGTTAAAGGTAAGGACCCATGCTGACTTCATGAAATGACAGTTGCTTTTATGCTAGTTTATATAGTATCTCATTCTTTTGAATAGCCACATCTAAATACATATGTGATTTCAAATTTCCTTGCCTTGTGTTATATAATGAACCATCCTTTCCACACATTGATGAATTTATTTTTGCCTTCACTAATTATCACTGAATTTCCAATTCAAGGTATCTTTAATGAAACTCTGCATATGGTGACTGGGTGCTATATATTTTGATTTTATCCATCAGTTCGATTTATAGTCTTCATGATAGAATTTTTCAGAGCTGTGTTTTTTCAAGCTTGTTTGTTAAGCTTTTCCTGCATTGTAATGTGCAAATGTTGATAATTTAAAGAACTTTCAATGAATTGCAACTTCACAGTATTTTTTTCCTGCTCTTTTCACAGGACGTTACCCGAAACTAGTGTTTCACTTTGAACTGAAGAGAAACATCTTATATTTCATACTAGAGACATATGTGCCATCAATCCTGTTGGTTGTGCTCTCCTGGGTATCATTTTGGATAAGCCAGTCGTCAGTTCCAGCCAGAATCTGCATAGGTGAGAAGCTGATGATAAAACAAAGCAAAGCAAACCAAGAGGTGGATCATTGAGACGCTTTCTTTACTGCATGTACATAGCATTCACTTCAAATGTTTCAAATGCTTGAATTTTATGGAATTAGTTTTCTGGTTTGTCATATGCAGTACATCCTGAAGACTCCCCTTAAAGCCTTGCTATTCTTTTCCTAAGAAAATACCTTCAGGAACTACAGGAGATTTAGAGGCAGGGGAGGCTGCTGAAAGCAAAAGAAAAATACCTCAGTCATTTTGGAAATAATTTCAGCATATTCAACCCCATAGTGTGCAGAGACAGAATTGTGAGACTTTTGTGAGGTCTAATGATACATATTAATTAACAGATGAATAATAAGAGAATAAAAAGAGATTAATTGTAATTAATTTCAAATAAAGGATATTCTGAAAGGGAAATAATGCAAATCAGTTTTGATCAGAGTGCAGATTGGGTGGGGAAAAAAACTCCTACAGAATAGACGAGAAAGAAAGATTTCACATCAGATGGGCAACTGCACTGAGCAAAATCATATCTGAATATTTTCGAGAGCATTTGCACAGTATTGCGGTAGTAATGTGTTAATCATAAATATACATTCTATGACACCAAAATACCTCTCATTTTAATTTCCAGTCTTCTCAGCTTTACAAACACTTCTCATAAGTGTTTTTGAGCATTTAACTTGAGAATCACAAGTTCATTTGAAAGTCTTCTTTCCAAAGCATGACACATTAATTGCTGTGGCATACTAGATGTTCAGAGTGCCAAAACTGTCTTGCAGAGGGCCCTTGCAGTAGAGGCCCTCATTGCTATCTGTGTTTTATCAGAACCTATATTTTTTGAATTCCACAGGTGTTACCACAGTCCTTACTATGACAACGCTGATGATGGGAGCCAGGACTTCACTCCCAAATGCTAATTGCTTTATTAAGGCAATTGATGTGTACCTTGGTATCTGCTTCAGTTTCATCTTTGGAGCACTGTTAGAGTATGCAGTGGCTCATTTCTGCACTTTGCATCGACTCAGTTCAAAGGAAGTTCCAAAGGTACTTTAATTTTTTTATTGTTATCCTGCAAAACAGACTTCAGTGATACCTGCTAAAGAGAATGATTTATCTTAGCACTAATGGTAAATATACTTAAGGAATTTTCTATTTTGGAATAAGGGCAGTGAAAACAGAATATCCTTAAGAAAAAATAGCTGTATAACTGGACCTTTTTAGAGGAGATCAAACTGATGCACACTTCCATAATGATTTTTTCTTTGGGTTTGGACTTCATAGCCATTTATCAGACAATGTGGTAGATGTATCGCAAAAATCACAAGCAGTTGTTATCTCCCTTGCAATGGCATACATTTACAGTTTAAATATTAGAAAGAGATTAGTGACTTAATCTTATTGCAATGCAGCAAAAAAGAGAAAACAATATCACAGTCATTTATGAAACCTTCTGTGCATGCATGGGCCAGTTTACTAGCAGGCAGCATCAGTTATTAAGTGTATATAGCCTTCAGCTTACACCTCCTCTTTCAACATCTGCAGCTGAAGCTCAGACAGGGACTCGCTTTCTGTTCTGCATCATTATTATAGCAGCACTTTTTGCTCCTCTAATGAGTTTCTCACAACCCTGAAATACTGTGAAATAGACTTAAAATAAAAGGGGATCAAATCAACATAGGCATTTTTGAGCCTCGTGGCTGTCATTTTGCTGAAATAATCAGAACAGGTTCATGAAGAAGTTTTGTTACATCTTCCATCTCCAGTGTTTACTTTTCATCTTCAGTGTTTAGTTTTCATAGAAGCAATGAAAAAGAAATCACAAATTGGAAGTTGATTGTCTTGCAGCTTTTAATGATGGGACAGAATCTAGTATGCATGATAAGGAAAGAGAAAAGAAATTAAGCAGCTTATGAAATTTCTGGATGAATAGATAAAAGTAAAACATAGAAAGTGAGAATAACAGGAAAAAAAGGCAGAAAGAAGTGTGGTTGAGTGCTGTGTGGATAAATGGCCAGAATAAGAAAGATTGTTAACTATTTAGGCCACTCTATAACAGAACGTTATAAATGCCTAAGCAGAGCTCTTCAGTAGGTTCAAGAAACAGGATATTAAGTTCAAACCAAGTGGAAAAGCCTAAAACCAATGAAGATCGTTTGTTTTGTTTGGGTTTTGTTTGTTTGTGTATTTGTTTTTATGGCTAGGTAGTTCAACAATTAATATGGGGTTTGACTGCTTGGATGATCTGTCATTAAATCTAGGCATGTGGAGAAGGACTGAAAAAAGAACACAAAGCTGACCCCCCCATGAATTTTAAAAGATATCATCTCATGGGGGAATATCTGCAAATGGGCAAACACTCGTTTTGAATGAGGGTTTGAGTGGAAAGCCTGAAAGTAATTTTTCTTGGCAAGGTAGCATCAATGACAATTCCCTCTGAACATATCCATCTTGCGAAGTAAATGGTTGTCATTTTGCTCATGCAGCAGAAAAAAACCCCAAAAGGGCAGCTTATTGGAGGTTTGGGTACGAAAGTGTTTCAGTGCTTGGATGATTAAGCATCTTTAGATCTGTGAAGGGCACTTACAACTGTCCTTGCTTCACCTACCTGTGTCAGATTCCCTTTCATCTGGGTCACAGGTACTAGTGTTTGCAGATGGGGAAGGCATGGGAACATGTGGATTTGAAAGATGTGCATAGAAATAAGTTGAGGTACAGCTCTAAAATGAGGCAGGAAGAAAGGCTTGAGGCTATGCTTTTGTGATGGACTTAATGACTGGAAGGAATGGTCTGTCACTTCAGGTACCTTTGCTGCCTTCTGCTGTGCATCACAAGTGAACAGGCTAGTCCCTGGCCACACAAACACAAGTGTATAAGGAAAGGAGCAGTTGGTTTGTCCTAGATCAACTCAAGACACTGCAGAATAAGGAAAATGCCTGTCATGTCATTTTCCTACTGTACCCAAGGACAAGCATTACTTACAGAGCAGGGTGCCATAGAGAGCACACCTGACTTGCATTTCTTATTTCTCACTGTAAAAAACCAGACTATCACAAGGACAGAAGTACCATATAAAATCTCGTCATTGTCTAGCAGGTGCTTAACAATTTCTGTGTACTATCACCGTGTGTTTTCCTCATTATCGTATTCTCTTGTAGACACAGGTTAATTGGAAATCTCACTTCCCAGTTTGTTATTCTCATATGTGAGCTGATACAGAACTTGCACTCAGAATTATGTAAATAAATGTAACCTCTATACAGGAATTGTACTGGTTTGCTTTCTGGTTTGCTCTTTAAAGCAGTTGGGCTCTGGCATATCAGGTCCCTTTGAAGCCCTTGGGAACTCTGGTTTTGAATATAAACTGGTGAAAGTGCTCATCATATCCACACTCTTGCAGTGTCTCATGTCATGTGAACCAGAACCCAACAGAGACAGCTTCAAAGCTAATGGCAAAAGCAGAGGAACAACCTGCTGAAAGGAAGATCAGGCAGAATATTCTGTTCACATCAAATGCATCACAGACTGGCTAAACAGAAAGGTTGCATCTCCAGAATCCTGAGTTATTCCCTTGTATTGCCAAGGTGTGAATCGTGCCCTCTTAAAAAACAGAAGATTCCTCCTTGGACTTCATCTGTCTTTCACCTAAACCTCTGCCTTTTGGTCAGAAAGGAGAAAAGTTTGAAAACTGAAGATGAGGTTATAAAGGTCAGTGTTCAGCCAACATGGCGTTTCCGTGCAAGCAATGTGCAGCCTTTATGATCACTGCGTAAGCACCAGGTGGGCAACACTCTAGGTTGAAATATTTTAACCTTGAGCACCCTTATTATTCCATGGAAGTGACAACTTTCCTCAATTCTGTTGGCTGTTAGATGTCAGCAAACACTTCAGTTAGTATAAACAGCAGCCACAGTCGCAGGTACCACATATAATGCTCTTCAGGTGAGGTACAGTGCATTTCATGGATTTCATGGACAGAACCCTCCTTAGTGCCAGTTGCCAGTTTTTCATTGCCAGCTGGAATCCAGGGAAAATTTAGTATGACATTTAAGATTAGAGCCACAGTTGAACACATGCAACACAAATTATTGTTATTATTTTTAATAATCAAAACCAGCCTAGTCTTTTATCACATTCAGTTCTCCATAACGAGTTAGAAAAGTCCCTTGATAGCCCAGGTTAATAAAACTACAGGTTTTTATAATCTAACAGTTGGAGTTCTCAAGACTACTTTTCTCCTTTTCATGCGATGTGATACAGCACTTTTGCTGTAAATTTATCTCTGTTCTGCGAGAGCCCTGCCTTGTAATACTGTAAACAGAATCAAGTACATATACACTGTGTACAGTATTTTCTGCTTAAGTACTAACTGCCTCTTGGGAAGTTGAAAGGAGTTAAGAACAACCTAATAAAGGTCAGCCTTCTATGAATCATTCACATGAGGTTGTATGAAAAGAAAAATGGCACGTACGCAATGTACTTTCATCCTCTGCAGTAAAACTAAGTCTGTACATCTTTTAGCCAGCCCTACCTGAGAGACAAATAGACTCTTACACTGAATAATGCCCCAAATCCTGTCGTTTTTGAAATATAGACATTATTTTGCTCTTTTTTCCTTTTCTAAAAGAATGAGAACGGGGGAAAAAAGTCAGGACTCTTCTGACAGGTTTCTTTATTTTATTAACTTCTGAAGCGCCGAGTGCATTCATTAGGCTGTCACTCTTGTGCCTTGTTTCAAGTGCCAGGCATTGCTGACAAAGGCTTCTCTGCCATCCTCAGCGCTTGCCTCAGCTGCGTGAAGTTTTTGAAGCAGAAGAGCTAGATATTTGTAACAGAGGTAGGCCCCAAGTAAAACTCCAAGTTTGAGATTTAGTACTACCCTGGAGACTGTTTAAGGCTCAAAATGGAATTTTGTGGATTGATCCTCTTAATGCTTTATAGGCAGATTTTTATCCTGGCCTTTGCTTTCAAAATGCTCACATAGCTGTGGGAGGCTAGGTAGAGGATGAACAAGGTTTTATAGTCAAGAGTAATTTTAGAATGATACGTTGTGTTGAGCTACGTTTATCTCTCTCAAATAAAATATACTGGGGTGGTTTTTTTTGCAAATTGAAAGTGAAAAGCAGTAATAATCTATTTTTCTAGCTCCATCTGTTCTGTTTCACTGATGCACAGCAGTTTGAGAGCATTGTCCAGACTCCTCTTTAATTTTCAAAGATGTTTCTAATTTTAAATGATGAAAGGCTCAAAAACTGTGCCATCCACAAGTACACTGGGCAGAACAGCAATTCTGCACCAGCATGGAGATTACTCAGGTGGCTTAATGAGCTTTCTTTGACTTTAATAGCTGGGATATTTCCAAATGAGCTTTCTTTGTGGCTATGCACAGGGCTGTACACCTCAACTTTTCTAAAGTTTGTCTTTGTCTAGTCTCATGATGTAAATGGAAAAAGCAGATTGGTCAGAAGAAAGAGATTCTGCATTCCACATTTCACAAATAATTTTTTAGCCTTTTTCTACTTGTATGCCACTCACTGATTTGGAGAAAATCAAAATTATGTGACACCTGCCTGAATTAAAATGCCCCCTCCTCCAGCTATACAAATTTAGATTTAGTTTAGATACATGACGCCAACCTTTGTAGCTTTGGATCTGCTGGTATCTCTATAATATCCCAAACAAAACTAAATACCCCACAAATTTCTTGAAAGTTTATGTTTAGAGCTGAAGCTGCAGCTGATGTCTAATCCTGTGTCCTCTGAGTCAGTAACAGTAAAACCGCTGACTTCAAAGAGTGAAGATTTCATACATGAACTTCATGGCTCTGAGCCATTTTCAATCAAAGAAACAAAA